>NQII01000224.1:266658-435451 GCA_002778355.1 Clitarchus hookeri | reverse complement strand
CACCCTAGGCGTATCAATAAAGAATCAGTAAATAAACCGATGGGGGAAAACCCGAATTTATTTATTAAATATACGAAGCCGAGACCATGACATCGGCCCATCCTAATCCTGATTCGTACCCTGTTTGGGAAGAAAATCATGGCATGCAAAAATAAAATCAAACTGAAATTTATACAAAAAAAATACCTACGCTGCTAAATACAGAGACAAATAGCCTTGCCTGTCAAAACTGCCATCCTGAGTTCCCCGAATTGTTTACAGCAGCCTTACCATTGCTTTCACATTTAGCTCATATACATACCAGCCCATTATCAGTAAGAATTCAGCTTATCGAATAACTACAGTACCTTTACATGCCCCATCATTGTTTTATTGTTTGGTCCTGCAATTCGCGAAGTGCCCTANCATCGAATAACTACAGTACCTTTACATGCCCCATCATTGTTTTATTGTTTGGTCCTGCAATTCGCGAAGTGCCCTAATATATTACGATGTACTATATATGAATAAAGACAAGCTGGTGGAAGGAAGTAACTGGTAATTTCTGTAAAGCAGGTACGCACCTCCTTTGGGAAAAATATGGCACATGCCTGAAAATTACATACCACCTTTAAAATCGATTAAGGAAGTAGCATGTAAGAGAATGCAGGTATTCACGCCTTTAATATTGAATGGATACTTTCAAGTCGACATGACCCATTGGTCGTCCACATTTTGTTTCCGATCGTCAGCGATATTTCCCAGCGAACAAAGCTACAACAATGTGAGTTCCTTGCTAAGAATTTAATGGGGTAAAGTTTAAACCTTCAATTTATCGGAAACACATCTTCCCCCCTCGGCCATTTATCAGACCATGGACATATGTAAATCTCTATTAGTAAAAAAAATCGTCGATGCAGGTATCCAAACTGTGCTCGCATATTCCTTCCATGATATTACATGCGCGAGCGGAAAAAAAAAACAACTGTGTTCTAAACAATCGTTTTCTGTTTCCCAACTTCAAAAGCAAATCACCAGGTTTACGACAATGGTGCGTGTACAGAGATCAGAAATGCGGACTCCCCAGTGGCTGGTTTGTACGCAAGAGACAATAATATGTAAAATGGGAAGTGATCTAATAGTGACAGCCACGAGGCTCCATCCCTCCGAAGTGTGTAATGCTTAATGCAAAAAAAAAAAAATTGAAAGACCCGGAATTACGAATGAAAATGAAATTTGCAATTCAGCACCAAAAGAAAAATGTCTCACAGAGCATACTGAAACTTCGTAAAAATACACATTTTGATGCGAATATAGAGGCTCGAATTCATTGTGATATCCGAAATACCTGGCANGGGAAGTGATCTAATAGTGACAGCCACGAGGCTCCATCCCTCCAAAGTGTGTAATGCTTAATGCAAAAAAAAAAATTGAAAGACCCGGAATTACGAATGAAAATGAAATTTGCAATTCAACACCAAAAGAAAAATGTCTCACAGAGCATGCTGAAACTTCGTAAAAATACACATTTTGATGCGAATATAGAGGCTCGAATTGATTGTGATATCAGAAAATAATCTCAGCTCATATTTCGGAGATACCCGATTACTTAAAGATGAACAAATGTTAGCAATGCTTCACACAAGAACATATCCATTACAGTTATTCGATAAATTTACAGTGCATAAGCACTGTAAATTTATCGAATAACTGCCCTGCTCCACCAATTACTCGTCATAGCTCGACCAATCAATCGCTTTTGTGCGACAACCCTCCTCTACCTAAAGATCCCCACAACCACCTCACCAACACCACAACACCTCCCTTCATCGTCAGTGCCCCCTGCAGTGCACTGGTAACTCATGTTTTGAGCATCTACCACCAGAGCTCACCCATGTCGCCCACTTCCCAACCCCTCACCACAATCCTTCCATGCTACATCATCCTCTTCCCAATTCATTGCATGTACTCGTATATACCAGTATCTAAAAGGCCATGGGCACAGTCTTCCACCTGTTGCTGCAGTTGTCATCACCAGCTCGCCTTAGAGTATACAGTGTATTTTTCGTCTGGAGTTTTATAAGATGTTTGAATGATTTCCCAGTCGACAGAATATAATTTCGGCGATCGTCGCTGCGCTTGCACGCGGCCCTCGATACCGAAAATGAACTGGCCATTCTACTGAAAGAGTTCTTGCTGACGTATGCACACCCCGAAGTTCGGTACGTGTACAAGAGATTTCCGGCCTACCTGCAGCAGGACGAAGATATTCGTGACTGTCTACAGTGTAGGAGTGCTTCGAGGGCTGCATCACATCTGTTCCAGACACTCCTCATTCCCGCACTTGGTGTAAGGCTCGATGTCGTGCAGCAGCAGCCACCCCCTTCACAGCCTTCACTTTAGTCACAAATTCCTCACCGACCATCACATCCACTGTCCACAGCACCGCCTGCATCATCGAAGAGTCTGCAAAGTGAAAAACATGAACGACTCTGCAGACCAGGCCACCACCGACCTCATGCAGCTGATCACATCACATATCCATACCAGCACCAGCTCCACTGGGCACACACTCGCCTCGACGACATGCAATGATTGGCTTCCAGCATGTGAGGGCTCCACGCAGACCACTATCGACACTAGCAGAGTTGGCTGATATCCAACAAAGCTACTCCCATCGCACCACCCCCACGATCTACAAATGAACGAGGTTATATACACCAGCTCCTTCAAGTCAGGTATGGTGCAGTTTTATCCCTATGCCATACAAGGTTTCCATCGTGTGGAATACTGGCTGGGCGACCCCCAGTACGAGGATGAAGTGAAAAGCATATAAGCCTGCAATGGTGTGAATAATGCCCACCCCTACTACATCCTGGTGCCTGCGTAAAACCCGAGCATCATGAATGATTAAGGCAAGTAAAAAGTTTATTTTATGGACAGAATCTGGTGCGACGGTCAAACCTGTGCAATGTACATGAGACCGGACGTAACCCTACCATGCAGCACTGACGAGCTATTGGAGTTGAACGACGTTGAAAACATCGTCATTAAAGAAGGCTGGCAGTGAAGGGACTACGAGATACTACGAGGGGGCCGGGAAACAGTTCTCGATGTTGAAATCGTATTCTTGCAGTAGCATTGACCAGCAGGTCAGTTTACTATGCGCTTCACATATACTGTGCAACCAAACCTTACAGTGGTACTGTTTGAGCACCCATACTACCACAAGGCACTCTCTCGTTGACATCATATAGTTGTTCCCAACTTGTCACTGTAGTCGATGGTAAGTCATTGTCGCCGAGTTGGAACAGGATTTTGCCTAGGCCTTGTTTGCTGGTGTCTCTCTAATGGGGTCATGGCACACTAGGGCCTTACACTCCCTAAAGCATCTCTTGATGTTAAGGAAACTCTCCTCAGACTTGGCATTCCACTCGAACTTGCAGCTAGGTGACATGAGTATGGTAGGAGGTGCAGTTGTTGTTGCACAGCCTTGGATATACTGGCGCAACCAGTTCAGCAGGCAGGAAAATTTTCGGACCTGCTTTCTAATGCTTGGTCTCCCCTATTCCTCTATAACTCGCAGTTGTTCGTTATTCGGTCTGTTACCATCTTTGTCCACACTTTGCTCCCCCAGGAAGTTTAGCTGTACTTTTCCTAGGTAGCATTTGTGGTTCGTTCATGTGAGAACATTGATGACGAGGCGCTCCAGTACTAAGGAGAGGTGGTGAATGTGGTCCTTCCATGTCTCGGACCAAATGATGACATCGTCTAGGTAGGCGACCATGAAGTAGCCTACCAGACCATCTAGTACCTAAACTATCATGGTTTGAAATGTGGATGGGGCGCATTTCAAACTGAACGATATCGCATAGAATTGAAACCGCCTTCCATCCGGTGCAGTGAATGCAGTTTTGTGTATCTCGTCTGGCTTCACTGGAACCTGACAGTAGCCACTGAGCAGATCCAGGGATGACTTGACTTTGGCCTTTCCTAATATGATGAGCGCATCCTTAACACTATGGAGGGGGGCTCTTTCAGTGACCAGGTTGAGGGGTCGAAAATCGAAGCAGAAACACCAAATTCAATTTTTCTTCGGCGCCAGTGTGATTGCTGAATTGTAGCAGCTTTCTGTCAATTCGATGACCCCCTCTTCTAACATATCGTGTTTCCTGGATGATCTTACTCTGATGGTTAAGGTAGGTGCATGGTTGTGTGAAAATGGGCCTGTCATGTTCTGTTGGTATTGCGTGCTCTGCGATATTGGTACATCGTAATGGATCCGCAGCTGCAAATACATCCCGTCGTTCCTCCAGCACATGATGAACTGCATTACCATAAGCTGGTGGTACCTCGTGGTCCAGAGAGTCAAGCTATACTCCGGGAGCATGGTTGCTAGGGAGAGGGTCTAGTTTGTAGACTGTTCTACACTCCCTTATGCCAAAATGGATTCTCCTAGCTGCTCGTTCAACGATCGAGTTTTGTTCGGTTATCCATGGGGTATCGAGAATGACATCTTCACGTAGATCGTTGACGACGAGTGCTACTGTGTTTGTCTAGAGGTCATGTATGTGTACTGTGATGTTGGCTTCTCCCATAGTTTCCCCACTTTTGTTGGTTGTGGCTAAATGAATGGCTTTGTGAGGCCCCAGAGCTCTCATGACAACGAACCCTGGCCATACAAAGTTACGGGATGCAGCCATGTCAATAAGGACATAGCACTCCACACTGTTGACGTACACTGTGATGCATATGAACTTACTTGGTGTAGGTTGTTATTCTGCGAGGCTGCAGTAGGGTATGTTAAGGTGTTAGGGTAGGGATCAGCTCGTTGGGTCTGGGGGAGCTGAAGTCTGGTTGACCTACCCCTTCTGCTCGTTTCCCTGTGGTGGTGGATTGTCCTTCGCAAATGCTGCCATTCCATTTTAAAGTCAAGAGCAATCAATATACCAGTAGTACTACTGATTGGAAAGTTTCTGCATGGGTAGGGAGGCTCCTTCGTTTTATCCCACACCCGATTGCCATTTTTGGTTACCATAGGTTTAATTGGTTTTGGTGGTGGTTGTCCCACAGCGGGTGTAGTGTCCTTCCAAGTCGCTCCATTGTTACCACTACTGCTGTAACTGGTTTTACTTCCATCAAACCTGCTGGTGGTTTTGTGCGGTGTACTCTGCTGGATTTCGTGCCTAGTGCCATCCAGGATCATTATCAAGTGCATGAACACCTCCAACAGGGCCATGAATGAGTGGTGCTAATACACTGTGGTATTCCGGTAGGACCATTCTGGCTACTACCCCCAGTACCTCGGTCACCATCATACTTGGGTGGTACTGTTGTACAAGGTGTACCTTCCACATTGCAAAAGCCACTAGAGTTTCGTGGGCCGATTGTTTTTCGAGTACTGCACGACTATGTGCTTGTAAAGAGGAGAATTTACTATTATATCGGCAATGAAATGCTGATAAAAACGTGGCCCATTTCATCCCAAAGTAATTAACCGATCAACACCACTGTCGTGCATCTCCACTCAGCTGACCCCTGGCACAATTAGGCCACTCTTCCCCGAAAACACCATAACTATGGAGCCGGGTTTTGCAGTCGTCGAGGAAGACCTGGGGTCCTCTGTCGGTAAGTCCGCAAACATCGGTGGCGATTTAAACTGTGCTGGGGTGTTATTGGCTTATTGAGTTCTGTTTTTGTAATGCATGCATTCCCTCTTCTGTGCTTGCTCGGGTAAGGATGGGTACGATGTACATTGTGCAAGTAGTACGGTGAAAGTAGTGGTGGGCATGGATTCTGCGGGGCAGTGAGTGTGGTCATACGTAGCACACGACGCATTGTGCATGTCTGGAATTCGTATGAATATATTATATGTCCACAATCCACACATTAATGGGAATACACCTTTGGTGAGCCTGCTGCCCACAAAACCGGCACTTCACTACATCGCTCCCGGCACCGTAGCACGCAGGCTGTTAATAGTGTTTTGGTGGTAATTGATCACCACTGAGTAAGTCTGGATAGTCTAGTGTTGCTTCTGACAGACTGTCATAACACCGTGCACACAAACTGTCCCTCACGAACGCGCGCACGTTCCTGCGGCACAACGCACTGGGGATGATATGGCTGGTTACAGTGTATGCAAGGTATTATGTTCTGGCCATTTCCATCGCTCCATACAACGTATACCGTTTATACGGTCCTAATTGTATTGGTTGCGGTTTTGGTTGTGCTTCTGTAAAGTTCTGTTGTTTGCACAGACATGGTTTTCCTATCAGGGTATTTACGAAACCGGGTATTTAGGTGGATGTAAGCAGGTCCAACACAGCTCTGCTGGCATTCCTACGGACGTTTGTAGTATTGTGGTACATGGTACTTGATTTGCATAATTAATCGAGGTACATGTCGCTTGATTACCATTTGTGCGTTTACGCACTGTCACTGATCATAAAAAAGTATATGGTGGTTGTGTTCGCGACCGAACCCACACACTTGTGGTACAGGACCACCGGTTTTCTTGCCGAAGTGTGCATAGTCATTTCTCCCCTTGTGTGGTCTCGTGAGCTGAGCACGGGAGATGCGGCAGGGTTAGTAGCTACAGCTGATGTGGAGTCGTGGACTTCTCCGCCCGCAGTAAGTAAGTAAGCGTGTAAGACCAGCCCTGAGTAGGGGGTGCAAGTGGGAGAGGGTGCAGCTCGTATGCTGCTCGGAAACCTTATTCTCCAGTGATGCGTGACGTCACTGGGGTGGTGTGATGTGGGGTGCTGTTAGCAATGGCCATTGTTAACAGCCTTCGCCCATATTTAAGTTTTATAGGAATGTTTGCCAAACTGTTTTGAAAATGTGCATCAAGCACCTGAAATTGATATTAACACTGTTATCAAGTGTTTAAAATTATGTTGTGAGACTCCACTGGTGCCTGAAGGGCTCTTACACTTGAAACTTGATGCATAAATTGTTATATGAAAATTTACGAAAAGTGCCAAAAATTTTACACATTTGCAGAAACAGTTTGAAAAAGTTTGGCACTGTTCGATTTGACCACAGTAATGTTGCATGCACAGTAACACACTTTGCTGGTTACTTTGTAAACACTCCGCATGCCAGTTTTGGCACGGTTTTACAAAAGTAATTCATATGCCATTTTTGGCTATTTACGCATACATAACACTGGAAGGGTATTTTGAGACACATCCAGATGGCGTTACATTGGTATACTTGACACTTGTGAAGTTTTAATACAGTTCCAACCCTTGTAAGTTAATTAGAAAATTACGAGATTTTTTTGCAGTGTGTATGACATGTAGCTTCATGTAACACATTAAGGCTGTCCTTGAATGAGCGTCACATTGGCTATGACATTTAGAATGTTTGAAAACTGTTTGAAAACCACTTTTCAGAATTTTAAAACATATATTTTGAATTTTTTCAGAAGTGGCAAAATGTTGAAAAATGGCCTTTGTAGCCACACCAGAAGGGTGCTCGAAATTTTTCAAATATTTAAAAAATACAGAAATGTGGCTGCTATAGCTACACTGGAAGGGCGCCATGTGACGTGAGGTTGGGGGTGGAGATTGGTACAGACATCGTAGATGTATTGTTACACGTGCAAAGATCTGGCGGGAAACACTCACCAGAGACGGCGTGTTGAGAGCCGAACGCGTTACTCAACAGATAGCTACATGTTGGCCTGCCTCTTCATCCCGTCTGTTTTAAAGTTGGCATTTCTCCTATTACTGGCTCGAAACGACCCAACTTCTTGCAAATACATTTCGTCAAATTATTTTAAAAATAGTTCAGCAATACACTGCGATATTTCTGTAGGCTTTTGGAATTAATATGAAGCATGTATGGAAGGCATAGCTGGAGAGTGGGGATACGACGTGAAAAGAACTTCCAAGGTTTGAAGTTGTGCTTGATTACTACTTTAGAATGAAGTTTAGATTGTAACACTGACAACTACTGTTTTGTGATCAGGTAAAATAAAATATATTAATTAATCCAGGAACTCTTTCTTATCGGCGTATTTTATGCTTGTCTGATGTGCGTCGGCAGTGCACTCGGAATAGCCAAAGTAATATTAGTTTTTGTTAGTTCGTGCATCAGCTGATACAGGATTTTGTAAATGGCACGTTGCTTGTCAGGTCACCAACTGTCATGATCTTGCCAAGTTATACGAAACAGAGAGTAAACGTACATGATTAAAGTGGGATAAGGCACGATATTTCACAATGTTGGCTATATTCATATTTTGATAATGTTGTCATGCATATCAAACAATTCAACCAAATTCATCCAAATATGTTATGCTGACAGTATATATGAAAGCCTCCGAGCTAACAGTCTACAGTTTGGAGCGTTGCACGGCCTGAAACTCGAGGTGTGCGAAGACAGCTAAGCGACGACAGCGACCAGCGAGAGTGAAGTCTGTGGACTGCGAGCATCGATACATTGGAGAGCGAGACTGACGGCAGAGGTTATTGAACTGGATACGTAAGTGACTGACATTTGGAATGATGGCAATATGCAGTTGGATTGAATTTGTGAATATAATATGTGTGAATTATGTGACTGAAATCGCTATAGAGGCAGTGATAAGGACTTTAATTAGAAATGGGATTGACATTAAATCTTACTCTCACTGAGAATAACCACTGTTAACAATATAAATTAGTAGTTAAATATTGTAAACAATAGCTGTGTGTGTTTCCATAGCATTGTAAATAAATAAAAAATAAAAAATTGTTTTATTTGTTTTATTAAGATGTCGTCAATCCATCTCGAGCCCGAATACGTCCCTGGCATCTAAGACTAGTGTTAGAAGTGGGGTGGGGACATTTACTTGTAAATAAAGTTAGTTAATAGGCTATTCATTAGTGATATAAAAAAAATTATATCTGTGGGCCGAAATAGTAACGCTCATGTGTAATCATCGCAGTGAATGTTAACGAGAAACAAGTCTGCTGAATCGGAAGCAATAGGACCATTTACTCTGGGATTAGACAGCCAAATGTTTGGAATGAACGCAGGTATAAATAGCTTCAAAGCAGATTTCAATAATCAAATCAGTATTGTAAAAGAAAATTTGAAATATTAGAACGATAATGTAAATAGGGTTAACAGGAATATAAATAGCCGGATAATTAACGTAAGAATTTGGTAGATAGAAAAATAGACACAGAAAATTAAAATGTAGAAAAGAATAGAAATAATGTTGATGGGAAAATGGTAAGGCATTAGCGAGTTATTAAATACGATAATTAAAAGTGAATACAACAAAATCGACAGTGTGGGTGAAAGGATTGACACTGTAAATTAAATAGTGGACACTCTAAGTGAACGTTCTACTGAATGAATAAAAAGGGAAGGGAGTGTATTGAAGAATAAATGGCAAACATTTCTTCTGCAGTGGAGTAACAAATATGGCAAGTGAAGAGCGTGATTTCATTATCACCGAACCAACAGCCAACGGAAGTTGGGATAAAAGGCGAATTATTACAGCCAATAAAGCAGCATAAGGGGGGACAACAACTCTGCAGCATTGGTATCACCCAGCTAGGAGTAAGGAAGGGGGTCGAAATTAATCCCGCCCCTTACGATGGCCAGACTTCCTGGCGAGAGTACCAACATCAGTTTGAAATAGTCGCCACCCTTAATAGCTGGTCAGATGAACAGCGGGTTAACTACCTCGTGGCTGTACTGAGAGGCCGCGCACTCAGTGTACTACAGTCTCTGCCAGAGCGACAGACACTGGAGTACCCTTAGAGTAAATATATGGACAAGGGGAGCATGACGTCACAAAAGTGTGTTCAACATGGGAGCCGGAAAAAATAGCTGACTTATGGCAAACAGTAGGGCTTGCAATATTGTTTATATGGGTTTTGGCGCCAGAAAGGCATGTTCTATGTCACCTTACGAAAATTGTACTGTACTGATGTGCATTTGGCTGCAATTCTAGATATGAAAAGGGAAGCCTTGTAACTTTCTACAAGTAATTATGTACTTTTACGTCGATAATTTTCAATGTAATTTTGAATGCTCGCACATTTCGAGCCTGAAATCACGGGGATACATGTTGAACACACATTTTTGTATGCATTGGTATAGCCAACACTCCTTGTAATCATACATTTATTCTAAGGGAGCGCCCCACACTGGCATTGGCCTTGGAGCTACGCTTTGACTACCGGTACCTGCCACATTCCTATCATGCGCAACTTCGAAGTAGCACCCCGTGACCAGGGGAGTGGCTGCATGAGCTGTGTCAAGATGTCGTGCGGCTATCCCACTTACCTTTGGAAGGGTGCTCCGTGGTGGCACGTGACATCATCACAGTCTACTTCTTCATCAATGCCATCGCCGACACAGAGGTACAGCAAGTGGTGCGTCTGTCTGCACCCCACACCGTGCAGGACGCTCGGCCCGAGCACTGGAGGTGGAGTCAGCCAGACACGGTCCACCCCCTCCCCAAGTCCGGTAAATGTCGATATTTTTGACAGACAACCAAAAGGACTAGAAATCAAAGATACAACAGTTACTTTTTGCTTACTGTCCGGTTGTTCACGAGTCTACAAGGGTAACACCATCAAGAATGATATTTAGAAGAGAGCTACTCCTTCCTAGTGACCTGCTGTTTGGCCGACCGACAGAAGAGGAATATGCATCTCCAGATTATGCCAGCGAAAAATATTACAGACTAGTTGGCATTCATTATTTTGCTCGACAGCACCTCAGAAGAAATTGTGATGGGATGAAGATATGGTATGACAAGAAATTTGGATGACGTATTTCAAGAAGGACAACTTCTGTTGCTGTAAAACCGACAGAGGCGAAAAGGGTACTGCTCGCAACTACATAAATTCTGGACGAGCTGTTAACACTGCTACTAAGGCCTCATTCACAGTCTTGCAGCTATGTATGATGTAGGGACATACTGTGTAAAGTGCATATGCTCGTGACATATCCGAACAAGCAAACTGCATTAAACGCAAATGGGACATGTTTTGTGTTATAAAATACTATGTAGCAACCTTTGTTGTACTCTCGTGATTCGTTCATGGTAATCTATTTATTTAAAAAGCGTATATGCCCCCTTGGTGCATTTCAATCATAATATAATTAAGATTGTAAATAAACTATTTAGTCCTCCCATACAAGTTAACCATTAAGGTGTCGAGTCCTACTACATCTCGTGTCATGGTGTGCAGTGTCCCAGTACCACGAGCGAATCCATTCACCTGGGACAAGATATGTTTGCTTCTAATTTTGCTCGAAGATGCTAACTTTCTCAGTTTCGGGGATGTGCACCTTTGCTTTAAATATTTCCAATAGCCGAAATATCACAAATATGACATTTATTATGTAAGCTGGGATGATCAAGGTTATATTCCCGGTGACGATTTGTTTTCGACAACATCGGATGCAAGAAACAAAACTGCACACAAATACTCCGGTACGAGATACCATATATATATTTATATATGTATATATATATATATATATATACATATATATGTATATATATATATATATATATACATATATATNTATATGTATATATATATATATACATATATATGTACTACATCAATCTAAGGAATTGATTGTTAACCATTTGCACACATTGTTGCTGTTTACCATACATGAAACCAACTTGCGACAAATGAGCAATGTCCACAAAAACACAGCTGGGGCATTCGGGGAATTGAAGTAGCTTGGTTAATTCTGCTGTAAAGACAGAAAGGTGTGGGTTATTGGTGGTTGTAAAAGACTCACCCCTACTTAGTGGTAGGTACCACTGGGAGTTCGATCAGTTCATCGAGAACAGCCAAGAATGAGTTAGAGTACATCAAGATTCGAGTAGAGTAGCCTCAAGCTCCGTCTTGGCACAGATGAAGAGTTCTATATATTTCAGATATTCGATATGATATGTGACGTATAAAAACCATTTGAGACATAGGCAAACGCGAACTACCTGAAGCTACTGTTACCAAACACTTAGTTCTTTAAAACTGGCAATGGGTAAGTTTTAGAATTGTAGATTACTTATTCGGAATGGCAGACAATTTTTCAGAAGTAACTGTTGGAGCTAGAGGTGAACATGAAATGTGTAAATATTGAGTCCAGTGGGCTGAACACGAACTCTCCGACAACAATCGTTATGCTTCGGAGATACAGCGAAACACATAGCGAATGTAGTGATTACGAACTTTGCTGCGGTACGTGTTTCGTTAAACCTCGAAGCACATCGAAATTATGTGATGTCACAGAACAAATGAATACATTGAAAATCATTAGATAAATTTTACTTATTAATTAGGTTGAATCAGACATAAACACCTGCCCAAAATAATGTATTTAATTGAAAAAATTCACTATAAATAAGATGTGCGACAATGTCGTACTTATTTATAAACTCGTGCTGCTGCAACCATGTTTCCCGACAATTTGGACGATAAGATACTGCAACGATGAAATGGGCGGGCGTATTTCAAGAGGTGGGACTTCCCGCTCTGCTGCAATTATTGGCCTCACGATGTGGAAATAAAGAGGTGAGTTCCGTGAAGACAAACTTGTGGTTTTGCAGAAGACTGTGAATGATATACATGTGTATACTGTATACCAGTGTTTTATGTCGGCATGTTCGTTTTCTCATGATGAATTACATTGATTTTACTCAACGAAATTTAAAATATATTTTTTATAATGACGCATTATTATACTCTGCTGTGTTTTAAAACCTCATTTATATGTAACGCAAATAATTTAAAATATAAGGAATTCAATTTAAAAAAAAATCAGATTAAATATTTGAAAGAGGACGAATAAATCAAATTGTAAGGTTGAATATGTGAAAGGTTGAAAAAAACCTTGGAGAAGTTACGGAATCATCGGGCTGTACACAGTTAGGTATAAGCATTTTCCAGTTGACAGGTCTGGCAATGAGCGATATGCGTGGACTGTGGTGATCGATGTGATCAATGTTGAAACAATATATGCGAGATAATGGGCAGTAGGGGTGTTACAGAAGAGGGAGGCTGGGTGTGCAACAAAGTTAATGTTGCATTGGCGGGTCGTCAGTAGTCGTCTACTGGCAATGGTACTAGGAGGGTCAACGACACCTTACTCCTTAACTCCTGCGTGTAAATCTTTGCAAAATAAATAATTTCTAAAAACTATATATATATATATATGTTCCAATTTTGAGAAAAAAAATTTAACTTTTTAATGAATATTTTGAATTTTAAAAGTGTTTTACGTTCCATTAATATTTATTTTTTTGTATTTTAATTAATTCATAGTATGTACTATGAAAATTCTAATTGTATAAAATTGTTTTTTATTTTAATTTTCCAGATTTTTTTTAATGTTTCCATAATTTTTTTTTTTTTTTTCACATTTTAGTTTCAAGATCATTACAAGGTCAACTCGTGGTCAATGTCAATGTCAGGCCATGTCAGTGTTCAATGGCACACACTGTCCGAGATCACTGACCTGTTCCTCGCTTCTCAGCCCTGGTCCCTTGTACCCGAATCGGCCAATACTTTTTAGTTTACTTTCCGAAGAAAAGAAAGGTTTATGAGATCACTTTCCTGTTTGTGTGTCCTGTGTGTGCATGTATGCAAGTGTGTGTCTGTGCATCTGTGCGTGTGTCCCCCACCCCCTTCAATTTTTGAACGCTTAAACCGAATTTCCCCCAACTCGGTACACATATAGTTCTAAGTAAGGGCATCGGACTTTTATAGTTTTCAGCCCCGTTGGGCACTTACTTTCAAAATGGCGGCCATTTTAATATTTATGGCGATATATTATTTATCGGAAACCATTCAACCGATTTTAACCAAATTTTGTTTGTTGACAGTGCAAGTTGAAAGCATTAAATTCAGAGATGAATAATGTTGTTGGTCTACCATTTTGGAAGATGATGCCACGTGAAAAAATGTTTGCATTTTATATCAAAAACTATCCAACCTATTTTCGCCAAATTTGGCTTTAAGTAATACTATGATTGGCACGTTGTACTTTAACAGTATTTATTACAAGCATAAAATATGTAAAAATAGCCCTTTTCCCACTATTTTGTAAAATAGTGCTCCATGAATTAATCGAGCTTATGTGTAATTTCTTGGGAAACAATCGACAGATTCCTACTAAAATTTGGCAATCAAATAGTATTGCCGCATTTGATATGTACAAATATGTTTCGAGAATGACAGACAAATATTTTCAAAATGGTGGCCATATAACTATTTTAGCATTGTATGCTATATCTTTGGAAACATTAAATCAATTGCAACATAGCTTTGTATGCTGACAGTATATAAAACAAACATCAAATGTTTCTACATGGAGCCTCTTTTCTCCTCCATTTTGTAAGATAGTGCCACATGAATAAATAAAGTTTTTATCTCATATCTTAGGAGACAATTTTCCGATTCCTACCAAATATGGCAAACCGTTAGTACTGTGGTAGTTAATGTTAACTGATAGGTTTAAGGTATGTCAGACACTAATTTTTAAAATGGCAGCCATATAGCTATTTTATTTTTGTATGTTATATCGTCGAAACCATGTAATCTATTCCACTGCAACTTTTTAACGGCTGTACGTATTACAACAATCAAATGTGTAGACAAAATCTCTTTTGTCTGCCATTTTGTAAAATAGTATCACTTGACAAAATAAAAGTATGTGGTCTCTGAAAAAAATACCGATTTCTACCAAATCCGGCTAACATTTAGCACTATGGCAAGCTAGGAAAACTGATACATTGTAAAAGGGTCAGACACACAATGGCGGCCATATAAACATTCTAGCTCCGATTTTTTTATTTACGAAACTACAAACTAATATCAAATTAACTTTGTATGCTGACAGTATCAGTTATGTCCATAAAAATTGTCAATGCAAAGCCTCATTTCTTCGCTATTTTGTAAGATAGCCTCACATAAAATAATATAGTTTTTATGCCGTATATCGGGAAACAATCAATACTTTTCTTTAAAATTTGGCGAAGAAGTTGTACTGGGGTAGGCTACATTAATTTATATGTTTTTGTTTGTAACTCACTTATTTTCTGAATGGTGTGCAGTTGATTGCCAGCTAGCTTAATTTTTTGAGTTTTTCTGAATTCGAATTCCGCGTAAGTCACTCGCGTATTTTAATTGTCTTTGTAGTGTTTTACATGTTTCTGGTTTCCTCTCTAATAATATTGCTTTCCATGAGACGTCAACGACTACCTACCATCTAAGCTTTCAAGAACTTCACTAAAATGTATTTACACCCATGTAGAAGAAAGTAGGCTCATTAGTTATCAATAACTTCTTGTTTCTTCCATGGAAAAACTTAATCAAGAATTTAAAAAATGCCAATAACATGTTAGAATATTTGCATTGTTCTTAATGCTACAAGCGTTAAACTTAACGTGTTCAAAATTTGGCATACGTAGAATTTGAAAATAACTTTTTTTAAAAGTGTTAATGTTTGCCCAGACTCTTTTACCTAATTCTTGTAACTTTGGGGCATAAAAATTCTATGTAACGATAACTATGTGATCACACTTAAGTATTTGTTCAGGAGCGTTAGTTTATACCAAAATGTTGCAACAATATTTTTTAAATATTAAATTATTTTGCACAGATTGATTACTTTTATTTTACGAGAGCGCAGAGCACATAAACTCAAATCATTATATTACTAGAGAATAAATAACAAATACAAATATTTACAATTAAGGCCAATATCCCAGACTCCATTGTTTCAAATTGCTGCGTAATGTGACATTGCAAGGGAATATGCAAGCCACTGACACAAATGTAGCTATTTGTAAGACGTGGCCATACGAGCTAAGCTTTAGTATTTGTAAGACGTGGTCATACGAGCTAAGCTTTAGTATTTGTAAGACGTGGTCATACGAGCTAAGCTTTAGTATTTGTAAGACGTGGTCATACGAGCTAAGCTTTAATATTGTACAGTACTTGCCGTATCACCAATAATTTGTTATCAATTGTTCTTCACTGTCGTACGCTTGCCTCGTCATTTTAAATAAATACGCGCATTCACAATTTATTTTCGTTGCCGAAATCATAAATTCGGTAAATTATTTATTCGCTTTCTGCGCACGTAAACAGACAACAGCCACCATTTCTCGGGAGAGAGACATTCGACATCTGCAACTGATATCAACTGCTGTGATCGTACTTTAATATTTTCTATTGAAATGATTGCTTAAAGTTTATTTTACGAAAAATGTGTACATATGTCATGTCCTTAGAGGAAAGAGATGGTACTAAACACAATATAAATTAAATGTTACACAACTTTTTTTTTATAGTCTTTAATCCAATACTTTTCAGTTTACACATGTAAATAATATGACTAGAAATTCATCCTCTATACACTCCGCCAATAATTGAAAATTCCCATAGCTGCAATAATTGCTTCACTATAAAATTAAAAATTTCTGACTTGCACAACATGTTCTTAAACTAATTAAGATGCTTTACAATACATGAGGTGAGACATAAAATGTTATATTTTCATCTGGGCGGCGTCTAGAGAATTACGACTAGAACGTTTACTCACTAACAATTATAATCAGTTATTAAGAAATCTTTAAAAATAATTTATAACACATTTGTACCTACCACTAATAAAGTGTAATTATTTGAAATTTGATAAGTTACCTTTATCATCTTTACGACTATTTCTTACTTATAATACCATAAAATCCAAGAAAACAATGTATCAATATAAATATAATGTCTTAATACATATAAAAATTTCACTTTAAATTATGACTAGAACATTGGATATAAATATAAGGAAATGGGCCACAATTTGATAACGATTAAGTTTGTTAACTCTGTTAATGCCAATTTACTTTCTTTATCTTACTCTTTGTCAACATATATCATGTACCACACACAAGAGTCTGAAAAAGAACTATTTATTAAAATAAGTAAAGAGGACTTTAACAAAAAATATTTTTCCTGTTTGAAAAACTTTCATATAGGTTTTCTTACTTTTATTTAAATAATTCAGTTCTTTTTATTCATTACAGTAAAAATAAAATGACCGACCTTCTTTTCATTGAAATTCGACTTTGTCAGTCCTTGTAAAAATCTTTAGGATGTGTGCATTTCAATTTTGAATTACATTCAGTAAGCCCGTTTACAAATATGATTAAAGGTACAGTGCGACAGCATTCCATTGACAAGAACTACTGTAATAATACAAAATCTTGGATACCAGCAGTGTTGGAAAGCTGTGCGGTGAGAAAGATGTTTTGCACTAACAAAAAATTTTTGACATTTTTAGGAGAAAAATGAAACAGCTTTTACAATTAAACACTTTTTCAAAAAGTTTTTTCTGTCCAAAAAAAAAAGTTAATCAATACACATAATACAATCTAAGGGCTTCATACCGTATGTAAGGGCCAACTGTTTTTCGCAAAAAGGTAGGCCAGACTACAATGTCCTGTGGCATGCGTGCTGTTCTGCTGCGGTTGTAAGCCACGTGTCTTTGTCGGGAGACAGTTCTGCACCTGACTGAGCCAATCAGATTACGTAACTCCGACAGCGAGTGTCCGTGATTAGCGGGCAAACACCTGCAGTGTGTGTGACAGTTACAATCATCCAATCACGAAAGTGGATATGAGCTTTATTGTTTTGGAATACAAGTAGTCGTGATGTATTTTCGCGAAGAACAGGCAAAGAGGGCAACGTGGGTCTGTGGGTAACTTGCTTCGGCTGTACTCGGGAATGCCGAACGTTCCCGAAGGTAGGTGAGTAGTTCGGACCACCAAGCTTACAAGCATATTCCTGCGTTTCCGCAAGCCGGCGGCCATATTGGTTTTATTAGTATAGGACACACAGAGAAGCTAATGTAGGCCTAATACAGAGCATGCAAGTAAACAGCATGCAGAGTAGTCGGTTCACCCGGAATGTATAACTGACAAGTGGAATGACCGAAATTAAAAGTAATACTGCAACACCAGTATGCATGAAGACCAAGGACAATAATGAAACTTCATTTACAAATGAAAGGTAACTTCATTGTAAATAATAATTAGAGGGGGATGATGAAGACGATAATGAAAGCAGTTTTGATGAAGAAGTCGATGGTTGTTTTCCGAAAAAAAATAGTGACCCTGCCACAAGTTTCTAGTTACTAGTGGTCTGACAAACACGTGAAGCAACAAGAGCATTGGCTTTGGATTTTACGATGAACCTAATGAACTTGTTGTTAGTTTTAGAATTTTTATTACTTCCCAAAAAGTAATCACCCATGAGCAAGATATAACCAATTCCCGAAGAACTGATGCAAAGGGATTTCAATGAACGAGTCGATTAGGTATTGTTCACGAACTGCATGCAAATGTGGTATGCAAAGTTTTCATGTACGGTGTAAGTGAACAAGAATATTTACAAAGATAAAAATATATTATATTTTAAGTGCCATGAACGTCTGTTTTTCCAACACTTATGTACACAGTGATATAGGCACTCTACTATGAAAGCTTGTTCGATATTATCTGAAAGTTTTATGTCGGTGTGGATGGTGTGTCAGTATTCTCTGCATGTCTTATGGCTTGTAATTTGTGATGAGTGTCATAGTTAGTATCTGTTGTAATGTTAGAAAGAATACGGAAGAATTCTGACTTAGTAGTTCTGGTAGTGGTAAGCTAGGATTAAAAAAAAATGACAATGAATGTACTTGATGTGTCTTCAGCCATCTATGTTTATAAAATAACTAAAGGCATAATGCATCACACATTCTTGTTCAGAGTTCGGAATGTTAGTAATTATATGTTATGTGTGTTCACTTGATTTGTTTTTTTTTTTCGGTACTTAAAACATATTATATTGGGTGCCAGTGAAGGTGAAATGAGATGAAGAGTTGTGGAATGCAAGATCAGTAGAAACTAGAGTGCTCGGAGAAAGCTTGCCGGTCAAAAGAAACATCACCATGTTTCCCACATGCAAAAACTGGTGTCACCCTGCCAGCAATTGAACCCGATTTTCTTTGGCAGGAAGTGAGTGGTCTTAACAGCTACATTACTACGGTACCCTTAACATAGTTGGAAGATGATAGACCATAATGCCTATAACAGGGCTTAGGGCACAATGCTTCATATCGTCATTTGCATGGTTCTTAGTATTACCTACTGTCCAAATTTTGTGGTCTATTTCCAGCGGTTTATAAATATTGGTTAACTAAGCTTATAAAAAGCCTTTGGTAATAATGTCAGTTCTCATTTTAGTCGGTGTCAGGAGTTTGACTTTCTCAATTTTGTGGTTTTTTCCCCTGTTCCATGTTTGTATGACGCTAAATTTAATTTTTTCCTTCGATAAAGTTTCTGATTTCGTGATACGTTCTAGCCTCAACAGTTGCTGACTGGCAGTCAACTTTTCTTCAATTTATTGAGTGCAAGGGGTAAAATATTATTTTAACATGTCTTGGGGGAGGGTGGTTGCACATGTACATCCTATGTTTCGAGGGTCTAGCGCCAAATACAATTTTATTATGAATTTGAAGAAAGATAGTTAGGATGAGATGACTTTGATTGTTGGATAAATATTTCAATAAACTGATAACATTTAAGGATACGTTCATTAAAAGAGAAGTGAGTTTTGCAAAGTTTCGCTTTATTATGCTCTAAATTGCAATATGAATTAATACCTGATATTTTAATCGGCTGACACTGGTTATTTAAACAAACAGTGCAGTTTCTAATAAACTAAAATTGAGAAATTAACATTAAGTGAGAGTATTGAACACGGTTTCGCCGTGCTTTGTACACAATATCACTGTTAGGTGTAAAATATATTTTAATTCATATTATATATAATATTTTTTATGCAAAAAATTTACTTTGGTTAGTAAAAATATATGGTGAGTATGGGGTATAAGTAGATATGCCACAGAATAAAAATATTAACTATAAATAAGTGCAAGAATGACAAAAAATTGTATATATTAAACTTTTCATTAATATTTTTCCCTTAAAAATAAATTGTATAGATATGATAATGGAAATAGTTTTATATATTCAAACGTATAATTTACGTGATTTCATCGTAAGTTGGAAAATTGGATTTTTGAATTCGAGTTACAATAAATATTTTAATTAATATTTCGATTTAATAAATGAAATGGGCATGTTAAGTAAAAGGCCAACATTGATTTTATTTTCCACCTAGGTATACTAATGAAATAAAAAAAATATTTTAACCGGAAATATTTACAAATTGTTAATATCTGTACACCATAAGCTTATAAAACTAATATGGTCGTCGGCGTACACTGTAATATGCTTGTAGGCTTGGTGGTCCTAACTGCTCACCTACCTTCGGGAACATCCGCCATTCCCGAGTATAGCCGAAGCAAGTGTCGCATCAATCCCCATTGTTCCTTTTAAAATACTTATGCCATTAAACGCATAAGTTAAGACACTTGTCCATGTGATAAAAAATATTAGTTAAATTTTTCAATAATTTTTTAATAGGGTGTGTCAATGGATTAACTACTATTTTCTACATAAGCAGTGCAAGAGTTCTGCTTATTACTACATTAAACCAACGATATGACGTAATAACTTAGTTATGTTATTTAATACTATTTTTAAGAGTGAAAACTGGTTTTAGTGTTTGTTTTTATGTAAGGTTCTGGGGTTTTAGCAGATTTCTGAGACAACAGTTCGATCAACTTTAAACAGTTATGTAGTTCAATACGCTTGGTTCAGTGAACAGTATACTTGGTGTGACAAGGAGTTGTATTAGGAAAGTCTCAGATGGGTGTGTCGAGGAACCACTGTGCTCCCCGCCACAGGTTCAGCAGGCTACTGATGACAGGCGTTGCAAGACTGCTGCCCTCAGACCATCTGATGTTATGAAATTATGAAATGAGCCAAGTAGAATGCATTGTTTGCGCGTTTTGTAACTAAGTTCCTGGCCTGACACAATGGTAGTCGTGTGCTAGCTTCCATTAGCCGTTGCGCCGGACTTGTGTAAAGGGAAGTCGTGAGGAGGTAAGGCCACGCGATGCAGACAGTTGTCCAGGAGGCAAGGTGCTAGGGCTGGGCTGTTGGAGCAGTGCTGCTGAAGACGGGCGGCTGTCCACTGAGGAGGCATAGCTTGCGTGCGTGCAGGTGCGTGGACAGGGCACGCACGGCGGGGTGTGCTGCTCCCAGCCCCTCCTCCTCCACCAGGAACTTGAGGGCCTCCTTGGTGCACAAGTCGAAGCCCGCCAGCACCACGCCCCTCTGTCGCCTGTCGTCCTCGTCCTCCGACTCCGACACAGACACTTCGTCTGCAACACACACACACTTCTTACGTACTGTTCACCGCTCATTCTGCTCCTCTCAGCCCTCATTATCATATCATTTCGCCGCATTTTCTATTCTCCCGCAGCATATAACATTCACATTGCCATGTACATAATTACTTTATAAAATCAACTGTTAAAAATTATTTAATAAAAAATGTGTTATTGATTTTTTGCTGATTATGTATAATTATCTGTACAGTAAATTTTGTGTATAAAAATTCGTTGTTTTTTATTTATTTTCTAACGTTTTGATCATAAAATCTACCTAAGTGTATTTATAACATTAGTTTAAATAAAAAACACTTACATTGAAAATAAAAAAATAATTAACTGTGACAATTTACGTACTTTATGCGTATGGACCTTGTCACCTTTCGTTATAGGTCGATAGTACTCTTGACGAGATTAAATTATCTCTGATGGGTGAAACATGAGTTACCAGTGCACTCTAGTGGGTGATGCTAAAAATAAATGAGCAGTAGATATGGTATGGTGAGGAAGGGGGCTGGAAGGAAACTGGCAAAATAACCAATAAAAACTTGTGCCAAGACTGTCAGGGAAAAATACGAGAACCTCTTTAAAAAAAATTATTAAAGTAATTTTCAACACTTAGTTTAATTTGTTTTAAAATTTGCTATTTTTTGATAATTAGTTTATTTTTCATATTTTTTGGGTTTGAGGTGATTTAAGGTTATGGGAATGGATTCAAGGTCAAGTTCACGGGTCAAGATCAAGGTTACTCGGTTCCAAGATGACGGTCGGATGACGTCACAGCGAAGGCTCGCGCTCGGCGCCAGATCCAGTGACCCGTGCCATAGCCTCGGATCATACATACGACAGACGGTCACGCACTTAAATAATTATAGACACGGATAGGGAGGTGACCTCATAAGCCTAGCTTATTTTGTTATTGCTTCTTCCTAATTCATGGAGCGATGGCTTGTGTCTGCGATATGTACAGTTACTTTTAGACCGGCTAGTGACTCAAACGTAGATGGGTAAACAAGCAAAGAGTTAAGGAAGTTACATTAAACTAAGCATTGTTTTGGGCATACGCCAGTGCAGTGAGTCTCGTACAGAACCAGTAACGCACACTAGAGTAGAGCATGTCGAAATACGGTTTCGTTTGATATGTTAACCAAATTGCAGGTAATCTCCAAAGACCATACAAAAGGTTATGTGTAGAAATGGTAATGATCGCCTCGATGGAGACGCTGAAGAGCAAAGTCAGTTGAGAGTGTGCCGGATGCACTTCACGCCACACAGAATGTCGGGCGCGTCGTGAGTGAAGAGTGACGATATTTAGGCGGCTCTTAACAGCGAGGTCTTGAGAGCCGGTGAGGGTGATTGCGATGAGTATGGAGCAACACTGGAATGTAAAGGCGTAGTAAAAGGGAGATCCCCGAGAGAACCCGTCACCAACGGCCTCGCTCGGTACGATTCCCGCATGCAAACATGCAGGAGTGCCCCGGCCGGGGATTGAACTCGGTCCGCCTTGACGGTACGCGAGCGGGCACATCGTGTTTGCGTGATGGTGGTGGGGGTAAGACTGCACCGGCATCTTGTCGGCTCTCAGCAGCAGTTGAAACTAATGGACGGACAGCTACCAGTTAACACAACTGCACAGTCACCGCACCCTACGAGACGATTATTAAGTCTACCGTGTTAATTAGCTCACAACTCCATCGAGGTTTAATGAGCTCCTTTTACGTCTTCCTCTGGCGACCGTGAAGGTCGGCACCGCTGCCACCAGAAGACGCAGACAACAGTACGGATTCCTCTTCTGGACCAACAACTCTCCCAGTTCTTGGCGGAGGTAAAGTCGCGCGGACGGACACGCTTCTCGTGCTTAACAACGCCGCGCTGACACCAACATGAAAACCCATTTCTCTGACGCTTTTCTTTACGAACGCGGCGTCTATTATTCCGAGATTCCCCAAATACCGCCAGCGGCCGTCTGGACACGGAAGTGGCACTCTGCTCTGCGAGCTGATTGGTGCCCGGAGAAGCGGCTCCCAGTCGGACGAAGACAAAGCACGTTTTCTCTCCTGCGCTTCGATACGCCACAGCCCTGTCACAGAGGGATCGCGTGTTGGTTGAGGGAGAGGGTGGCCAGAAATAAAACATTAAGCTATTCTTTCCTTAAACGAAAAGAGCGCCGGCAGACGAATCGTCGGTGAAAAAACGCCACGCTTCCTGGAGACAAAAGAAGTGGTTTGAAAAAAGAAGCAAACCGATTTCCCTGGCTGTTTTACAGCATCGACGTTTCGTAGCAGTTTATTATGTTCTCCGGGAAAGAAAATGTCACCCACTTTGTGATAAAGAAAAAAGGATTTTTTAAATGGCATTCCCTTTAGGCCTTATTAACATTTTTCTTGAAAATTCCAGTGAATCCAAAACGTGTAGGGCCACTTATAACTCAATACTAGATGCAATTAATTTTCTTATCCTCACTAGGCGATTTTATGTTATTCTCGGTCACTACTCCATTACCATTTTATTCATTGTTATACGTAAAATTAGTATTTTCATTTAATTCAATATTTTTAAGTGAAGGCTTATCAATCTCCGATATGTTTGTCTATACAGAAAATAACGCAGTATCTAAGAAGATCATACACAATAATGACAAGTAATTTCGGAATGTTTCGTTAAATGAGTCAATACCAAACCTATAATCGGCCCGGTTTAAAAATTATTGGGTACAAGTTATCAAACACCACTGCACTGAAATTTAGTTCGTCATTAAAATGGCGGCTAGAATTTTTTTTTAATAAGTTACTGTAGCACTTGTCTGTAAGTGTTCACTTCCCTGAAGAGCCACGTTCCTCAAGTATTCCCGCTGCCAGACACTGCATTGCCGGTAAGTGCACTTGGAACCACATGTGCTTCTGCAATCCCACACAATACTTTGCTTAGCCCTGTCTGAGATCAGACCTGCCAAGTGCTGTATCATTAGTTAGCAAATGTATTTCTAAGAACAGCATTGTGGCCGCGTGCATATTGGATTACGTCACATCTTAGGAGTAATATCATATCATAGTGGCTTTCTTGCATATTTCCTTGGACTTGAACTTTAAATGAAGTCAGTCTTATGCCTTTTTGTATTCGGTTCAAAATTTTCCGGAATTCCCTTAAATATTTTTTAAATTTCTTTCAAAGTTTCCGTGAATTCTTTTAGCATTTCTCGAAATACCTCAAAACATATTTTCCGAAATTCCCTTGAAAACCACACCATCTTTCGTTAATTTATGTCTATTTTCCCGCCACAACAACGATGCATCCGCCATGATGGATTATCCTAAAACTACACACCCTTATAATGTTCAGTTCATAAAATACACATATTTTAACAGGAAATGAATAATTATAAATATAAATAGAATATGTTTATGAATAATTATTATGCATGTTTTTACAACAATTTAAAAAATATACCTATACTTTAAAAATGTTTACACAATATTGTGCAGCATGTCCCTGAGGCACATTTTCAATACTAACTCGAGGATTCAGAAATGCTGATTACTCATGCATCCTCTACGCGATATTATATTTCATATTCAAATAACTGCAATAAGAAGTTTTCTTTTAGTAAATATGTCGTCTAGTGTACCACGTGTCTCATATTCTTGAGACTTATTCGAACATGGAATCAGAGCTGCTATTATTCGCGCATTCTCGACGATATGTAATGGATGTTATAGACATTGTCTACGTTAAGGATACATCCAATGTTTTAAGGTCAAGAAGCACATTTATGGAATGGCCTCTAAGAGACAAAGCCGCAGTAGACGCTATTTTGCAAATAATTAATCTCAGCTACAGCAAAACCCGACACGATTATGTTCCACCCATTGTTCTTTTAAATATCGTACTGCAATAAGTATTTTACTGGCATAACAAACAATGAATCTGAAGACACTAACCATTACACTGAAAACCAATAATATTATATTCATGGATATTTAATATTGTTGAGGGACCCTGAACTGAATTCGACCATCAGTTGGTCGCATGACTTTAAGCATCATGACATAAGGGTCAAAGTCCAACAAAAATGTTTGTTATTTATTACAACATATAGAATTGAGAGCTGTCTCGGGATTTCCTAACAGGAGTAGAATATAAGAATCGTGTTTTTTTGTAACAGCAAAAATTCATTGCAACCACCACGGCATAAAAGTCATAGTCGTGTTAGTTTACATAAAGTTGACAACCCATGAAACAAAAATACTTTACCAACATGTACATTACAGCTGTGGTAACGACTACAAACAATACCACTTATGTATAAACCGTGTTTGTAAAACCATGTTAAATTTATACACTTTTGAGCTAAGTTATTCATAATTTCTTAAAATTAACTATATAAATATAATACTTTTGGACACGTGTTTTTTAAAACAATATGTATCCTACGTTTCACCTTTTAATTACTCAGTAACTCACTACGACCATATCTGATTTTATAGCCAATATATAAGTTAGCATTAAAATTATATTAGTTCACATTTGTCTGTAACTATAAGTTAAACGTGTAAATAAATCAAGCGCCGATTAAGGGGTTCTGGTCCCATTGCCTCAAGTCATGCGATAAGTACAGTGAAACCAACAACGCCTGCCAACTTAAAGGCATGAGTGGCTGTCGTTCAACGCCAGTTGGGGTAAGGCACACAAAACTTTAAACTTATCATTCCAGTAAAGGCGTGCTTCTTATGATAATGTACAATTAGTTAAATTAATTTTAAATGCAGACACTGGACAGTCCTCCATCCTTAATCAAATATACGTGGTCATTATGCCATAAGCATTTTTTGAGCATAATATTGCCACTAGTTTAGAATAGTTTGATATACACTGAAGAGCTAAAAAAAACTGGCATAGGCGTGCGTATGCAAATAACAGAGGTACTGAACCAATCAGACAACAAGCGTCTGGTAAAGTTGCTAGATCGGTTACTGCTGCTACAATGGCAGGTTATCAAGATTTAAGTGAGGTTGAACGTGGTGTTATAGTCGGCGCACGAGAGATGGGACATCTGAGGTAGCGATAACATTTGGATGTTCGCATATGACCGACCATTTCACGAGTGTACCGTGAATATCGGGAATCTGGTAAAACATCAAATCTTCGACATCGCTGCTGCCAGAAAAATATCGTGAACAAACGAGACGAACGATGACTGACGAGAATCATTAAACGTGACAGACGTGGAACCCTTTCTCAAATTGGCGCGGATTTCAATGGTGGGGCATCAACAAGTGCTAGCGTGCGAACAATTCAACGGACCATCATTGTTATGGGCTTTCGGAGCCGAAGGCCTCCACGATATTAGGCAGGTGTACCAGTTTTTTTGGCTCTTCAGTGTATAACCCCCAGTTTCAGATACCGTTATGTCCCCCATACTCGGAACAAGATTTTATGTCACATTATGTCTAAACTCTTATACCTTCAAACGCGACAATGAGAGCTCTCTATTACCAGACATCGTACGCATGGAATATATGAAAACCGCCTTCAGTTTGGCGAATCCTTCCATTTTATAAGCAGCCTCGTGACTGTCCTGATTTGTTCGGTCAGCAAGCGAAGAGTAAAGAGATTTGGGAGGCTCGTAACAACGAGGTATTGAGAGCAGTCAGTAATCATGAATGACATCACAAACATTTAACTTAATTACAAATGCAACATGCAATCAATTTGCACAAATTGCTACGAACTTCCAAATGCCGATATCTTTTGAGGAAATGTTACTTGAAACTCTGAGTTAAGAAAGTTCAAATTTTAAAAAACAAAAATGAATAACTATCCCGAAATACACTTAAAAAAAACATATACGTTGTAAAGCTGTGATATTTTTTTTCTGTCAAAATGTGTGTATTTAAAGTTTTAAATTCTAAAAAAATTATATTCCCATATGCAAAATTAGCTAGAAAGGTTCGCAGACTTCACTTAGTTTTCACACATATATGTAGTTGTTGATGAAGTGAAACATATCAACCGTATTGAGTGTAAAATGGCACATCGGAGTTCTGACAAACGATGAAGATCTCAATTACTTAGATCACTAACGTCAACGTTTAGGCAAGGATTGGAAGCATCACACAATTGGAAAAGTAAAAAGCGATGAATATTTTCCAAATAGTGCTCAGTCAGGTGATAGTGATATAAGTGTTTCAGCTTCAGATGAATGTTTGCACGAAAATTATGTAAATTATATACAAATAGAGAAAATACCAGCTACACATTATGTTTTTTTTGTCTTCAGTGTCTACATTCCAAGAAATACATGTGAAATTTCAAACACGAGGAGAAGTAGGGGTAGGGAAAATGGCAATAACAGAGATAAGCATATTAGAGTTCCTAAATTTCTTCACCAACCAAATAAAGGTGACACAAGTTTTCTGGTGAAAATGAAACCTTACCTAAAACATCTTCAAATAATACACCACAAAATATTCCATCCATGCATCATGTATTGCCGCCAACATCCCCGCCAAGGAGGAAGAAAATTTAAATGCTCACACACGAGGGAGCGGTAGAGTCAAGTATACACACACGAGGGAGAGGTGCAGTCCAGTGTACACACACGAGGGAGAGGTGCAGTCCAGTGTACACACACCAGGGAGAGGTACAGTCCAGTGTACACACACGAGGGAGAGGTACAGTCCACTGTACACACACGAGGGAGAGGTACAGTCCAGTGAACATACACGAGGGAGAGGTACAGTCCAGTGTACACACACGAGAGAGAGGTACAGTCCAGTCCAGTGTACATACACGAGAGAGAGGTACAGTCTAGTGTACACACACGAGGGAGAGGTACAGTCGAGTGTACGCACATGAGGGAGAGGTACAGTCGAGTGTACACACACGAGGGAGAGATACGGTAAAGTGTACACACACGAGGGAGAGGTACAGTACAGTGTACACACACAACACCACCACCAGTGAGCACTTCGTATTTAAAGCAGGAAAATAGGAACATAATGGGAAACATGGGCAACACCTCAAGAACTCCTGGAAGGCTGCCAAAACAAAATGTATTACGACAGGCACCAGGAACTTCACTATATACATAGATAACTACCCACTGTAGCAAGTTCAAGGACACCTCTCAACAAAGTGCCATTACTGAAACACATAAAACAATGCACAGTCACAAACTCTCAAGCAACTCGAGGACAACACATTATGCATTTCACTTTTGGAAACCAATGTTTTATTTGCGGGGTGTTTTGCAAGTTTGGAAAAAACCAAATTTGTTTTGTGTCAGAAATTTGTTATTTTTTCATTGAAAATTGCTTCCATAGTTACGTTAGAAACATAACATTACAATAGAATATATGTTTCCCACAAAAGCGAAATGCAAATTCACAATATATGTAATGAATAAGCCTAATAAATTTGGAATAAAATTTTGGTTGGCAACATATGTGGACAAAAAATATCTTTTGAATGGCTTCCCACATTTGTAGGACGATATTCGACCACAAGACCATGGTCTACCAGAGCATGTTATCAGGAAACTTCTGACAACGGATAACTTTCCCATTTCTATGTCACTGACTAAGAAATTTAAAATCCAAACACTAAATTTGAGGTTATTCTAAACCGCGCTCGACGGGACATCCCACCATAAATGTAAACCAGAACTGCTTCACTCAAAGACAATGTAGTGATGAAAACAACGAAACCACCTTGGCAGTGTATCAGGGAAGGAAAATCAAGAATGTTTTCATTCTTAACGCTTTTCATTCGAAGGTTTCACTGCGAATGATCAAAGCGCCTTCCAGGAAAAGTGGTATTTCATAATGCAATCAAATATGGAGACGATGTACTTACACAATGTCCGGAACATGTTCTGAGAAAGCAGCGTCACGACGATGGCTGGTATAGGTTCCGTGCAGAGTTGCGCTCCGCACAGTCAAGACAAGACATGTTCCGTGTATAGTTGCGCTCCGTACAGTCGAGACAAGACATGTTCCGTGTAGGGTTGCCAGGCGTCCGGATAAAGCCGGACATAGTTAGGCTTTTTGATTGCGTGTCCGGCCAAAATAAACGGTGTCCGGCTTGTCCGGCTTTTGTTAGGTTTTTTACATTTCGCAAACGAGCGAGCGCCGAGCGTGGCCGAGCGCAGGCGAGTCGACTGTCGGTCGCTCCCGCAGTCCCGCCCGCCCCCCTGCGCCACGCCGCGCCGCCGCCAGATACACTCCCGCTCTGTCAGTTGTCTGTCTGTTCATTCCTTGATTGTTAGCGCACGTTGCGTCGTCAGTTTTTGTATTCAGCGACAATAATTTTGGTAAGTATTGTTTGTACTGTACTTTATTGATGCTACTTTAATTCAGACATTATTATGGGTGCAACTGCAAGTGATGCGATGACAAACAAAAAAACAGTCATTTTATTTATTTTCAGATCTCAAAATGCCAAAGAGGAAATGTATTTTTTCAGAAGAATTAAAAAAAACATATAAAATGTTTAAGCCGACAGCAGAACCGTCGGAGGTGAAGTGTGAGCTTTGCGACCAGTTAATATCAATAGCCAGTAAGGGAAAATATGATCTCGAAAAGCACTTAAATACCGAAAAGCATCGGAAAAATATTAGGACCGCTGCGTGTTCGTCGAAAATAGACAATTTTGTAATAGCAAGATCGGGACCAAAAACAGAAGTGCAAGCGGCTGAGGCTACTTTAGTTTTTCACACGGTAAAACACAATCAGTCATTTAATTCATTAGACTGTACAGTACCACTTCAGAAGTGCCTTTATGCTGATTCAAACATTGCAAAAGGAATAACCTGTGCGAGAACAAAGGCAGAAGCAATTTTGAAAAATGTTCTTGCGCCATATGTTTTAAAAAATATATTGGAGGACTTGTCTGATATAAAGTACATAAGCGCTTCCACTGACGCAAGCAATCACGGTGCTATCAAGTTATTCCCGCTGTTAATTCAGTATTTTGACTATCAGAAAGACGGAATTCAGGTCTCCTTAATAGATATTCAATCACAAAAAAATGAGACATCCGATACGATATCTAATTACGTCTACGATTCACTGCGTGACAAAAACCTCTCAGACAAACTAGTAGCATTTTCGGCTGATAATGCTGCTACAAATTTTGGCGGCAAAGACAGAGGAGGGCAAAGTAATGTTTTCTTTACATTAAAATCTCTAACGAATAATCAGAATATTATTGGAGTCGGCTGTGTTGCACATATTTTCAATAATTCTGTCCATAGTGCTCTTGATTCCTTGCCATTGTGTCTTGAAAGTATTGTCATGCAGATTCACAATCATTTTGCTACATTTACCGTACGTACAGAGGAACTCAAAAGTATTAGCTCAGAATTAGACATTCATTTCAAACAAATACTTTATCATTCAAAGACGCGCTGGCTGAGTCTCTTCCCAGCGATAGAAAGGATTTTACAAATGTTTGAGCCCCTTAAGTCATATTTCCTGAAAAAGGAAAAGAATAATGCATCCAGAACTTTGAAAGAATTTTTTGAAAATGACCTTAACGAAGGCTATTGTTGGGCTGTTCATTCTTTCATGGCCATTTATCAAAATCGCATCAAAGATACAGAGAAGGCTCATGTTTCTGTAAATGAGGTTTTGGAAAACTGTTCTGAGATAATGAATAGCATAAATGCAAGGATTGAACAAGACTTTTATCCACTGAAAGTGACTTCTATTTTGCGTAAATTCAAAGACAATAACGAAAATTCTGAACAGGTGACTGCTTTCAAAGAGGATATTAAAAACATGTACATTATTGCAGTACAATATTTACGATCTTGGACTGAAAACTTATACAAAGACACAAAACATTTCACATGGATGACTTTAAAAGATGTTCCTGAATGGAATCAAGTTTCCGATACGATAAGTATCCTATCACAAAACAACGTTAAAGTTGACGATAGCAAATGTTTTGACCAACTGCAAAACCTTAAAAGTTTTCTGAATAATAACAAAGAGAACGTTGATTTCAAGAAGCTGTTAGCACACAAGAAATGGGTAGTCTATTTTAAATCGATGAGTAGTCAAGATTGCTTTTCAGAATTCCTAACTATTTGTCAGTATTACTTTGCGATCCCAGGACATAACGCAAACGTTGAAAGAGTTTTTTCCTTGATAGGTCAGCAATGGTCAAAAGAACGCAACAGATTACATGTTGACACTGTAGCTAAAATGTTGGTTGTAGAATTTAATTTAAAACATTTGACGTGTAAGGATTTTTACAATTGCATTTTAAAAGAAACTGAGCTTTTAAAGCAGGTTTCTGACAACCAAAAATATGAATAATTATTTTTATTGTTTAACTTAAAGAGAAAAAGTTTTGTTTTGTTTAGATTGTTTTTTTATTTTGTTTTGCTTTGGGAAGTAATAGCAGGTAAATAAGACTTATTTGTGCAATTGCCTTTCATTAGAATTTAAGAAGAATTTAAAAATGTTGATAAATGTTTATCTAGAATCTAATTTTGACTGATGACTTTATTTGACTGATTAATAATAAAGTACTTAGACTGATTTGGCATTCGATTTTATTTATATTTCATTAGAATTTAACAAGATTTATGGTAGTAATCAAAAAAGCTTGATATTACATACAATTTTTTTGTCGTACCTATTAATACTCAGACACAAAATCCTCAATAATGTAGGGTGTCCGGCCTTTTTACCCAAATGTCCGGCCAAACTGGCTGGTCTGTCCGGCTATTAGGTTTGGCGACCTGGTAACCCTAGTTCCGTGTATAGTTGTGCTCCGTACAGTCAAGACAAGACATGTTCCGTGCAGAGTTGCGCTCCGTACAGTCAAGACAAGACATGTTTCGTGTATAGTTGCGCTCTATACAGTCAAAACAAGACAGGCCAAATGTGAGATGTCCTACTTCAAGTCCAGCAACAGAACATGAATCTGAACTAATAGCCAATCGTCAGTATTGGCAGTTCCAAGTGCAATAATAAACCCTATGATTTATATGAATAATGCCATGAATCAGTGTGTGGAAAGTGTGCCATGGAAGACCTGAAGCGTTGCACTGAATGCTTTGTCTATATATATATATAACAGAAAAACTTTGTGTCATTTGTTATTAATGATGCAGTGATAAATATCCGCTTATATTGATCACTTTATGTATTTTCACAGAATTAGTAATAATTTATATGCATTTTAAAGTATTTTTTTAATTTTCTGTTTTAATATTATTTAATTTTAATGAGTAATAATTTTCCAGATAAGAAAATGTAGTGAAAATAATAATTGTTACATCTATACTATTTTACAATAACCAAGGACAATTTGCGCATATCAGCAGTTATCGGTATGCCAAGAATTCAGTGGTTTTAATGAAATGGTTTATTGACATTATGCAATAAAATATTTTGCGAAATCATTAACTGTATAGGCTTTTTAGGTTCAATGCCTTCGTTTTGATGGAGCTCTATGTTTATAATTATATCGAAAATATAATATTTAGTTCGAAAATTGGTAAATACTGACTCNCGTTTTGATGGAGCTCTATGTTTATAATTATATCGAAAATATAATATTTAGTTCGAAAATTGGTAAATACTGACTCGCTTTTTTTTTCTGTTTATATTATTGCTGTATGCATAAGGTAAACATCAAAATTTTTCTGAACAGTTTCTACATTATTAAGGGCCGCTGTTAATAATTTTGGTGTTTTAAATTGGAACGTCATTTTCGAAACTTTTTTTTTACGTTTTTCTGAGTAATTGCATTGGAAATTTTGTACAATAATTAAGGACAAAATGATAATGTTTTCTANTTTTTTTTACGTTTTTCTGAGTAATTGCATTGGAAATTTTGTACAATAATTAAGGACAAAATGATAATGTTTTCTAACATCGCTTATGGTTACTCGTATTGTTCTTGTCATACATCAATAAATTATCGTAGAAAATTAGAGGCCAACATACAGATTTCATATATGAGTCAATCTTGCCAGCAGTCAAGCACTAACAAGTTAAGAAAGTCTGTTATATATTCAATTTTACACAAAGCTCAAATATGTATATACAAAATGCGAAGCATTTGTGTTTCCGGGCACGCAAAGTGTTTTCCAAAATCCCTGCTATTTCGCACGAGATGAAAGGCGAGGGATGGAGCCCACAGTTGTCTCAGGTCAAGTCAGTCACTTGCCCGCAGCTGGAATAAAGCCTGGCCAAGTGACAAGTTCTTCTACAAGGTCCTACATCAATTAATCAAAGTAAAAAAAACTTAAACAGTACACATGTCCAAGCCTTGGATATTATTTGAACCCTGGATACCTTGGAAAGTAATCTGGTGCACACTCAACGAATCCATGATGCCTGACTCACGGGAGATGAAATGCCGTGTCGGTAGAAGTGTAAATGACGCTGAGCAGTCTACAGCAGCACTCGCGCGTGGAGTAGACTAAGGACGTGTATAGACTGCTGGCCGGAGGAGCGTAATCTGCTCTAGGGCGCGGAACTCACGAGTAGACCAGGACTGGGCAGTGTGGGTTACTGTCCATCGCGGCTGGTGTTTGGCAGAGCCAGCTGGAGTGGCGGGCAGCTGTGCGCATGCGTGGCAACACTTCATTAAGTCGCCTGTCTGTGTAATTGGCGTAACGGTCCAGCTGTTGCTGGAGGGGAGGTGCCGCACCGGTATCGCCTTGTTTACAACAGTCCCTCCCCCCTCCCCTTCCCCTCTCGCAGTTAAGCAACACACTTATTTGCGGCCCTGACTCTTAAGCCGATATTACACTATACAAGCTTCTACAAGTGAGTGAGTGAAGAGATTTGGACGGCTCTTAACATCGAGGTCTTGAGAGCCGATGAGGGTGAAGCGAGGTGTGGATGGGGCAGCGCGGGAATGCAAGGTCGGGGGAAACAGGAGATCCCCGTGAAAACCCGCCACCCAGCGGCATCGTCCGGCACGATTCCCTCATGCGAAAAGCCGGGGGCGACCCTGCCGGGAATTGAACCCGGTTTGCTTTAGTGGGAGGCGAGTAGTCTAACCACTACACCATCGTGGGTCCGGGGTAGAAGAAAGAATTTCTGGTTAAAGGAACGGGGAAGAAATAGCCTAATATATTTCATTCTATGCACTTTTCAAACTAAAATAGTTTACCTGAACAACGAGCTATACCAAGTGCTTTCTTATGTATGCAAAAGAAGCAAACTCATCTCACGTTACTTACCAGTATACACTGGTGCAATTTTAAGGTCTTCATCTGTTATCGCTTAACCAGTTTATGGCGCGATTCACGACCAAAACATGCATGTAACGGACTGTAATTATTAAACTAAACGTAGAAGTTCTTTATGGCGTGGGTCATGATCATCGTGTACACGTCTGATTGCATTCACATTTGCCCTGGTCCATCCAGGTTTCTTATTGTTCGTAATTACCGGCCGATATAAATTGTATATTAAATAACAATCCTTTATTAGCAACAATACTATATAAAGCGTTTGCTTTCGTAACTACAGAATCGTGGACGTGGCGAGAAAGTTGCATAAACTTTTCAATATTTACTCATGTCTGACAATAGAATCCATAAGAACTGTGATTACAATATTGAGGTTTTAATATCAATTGATAGTCGAAATCATGTCAACTTAAGCCCGCATATTACAAAAAAAAATGTATTCAAACAAATGAAACAGTGATACCAACTAGACTAAATTAAATTAGAAGCACTTTATATTTCTATAATGACTTGCTCAAAAACCTATGATTTGACGTACGAAGAAAATGTTATCTAACTTTATTTCATGGTATAGTATTTTAACTACTATAATAATACAAATAAACTTAGACTGCTAATAAACAAATATGCTTCAAATCTGCGTATTTGAACTAGAGTTACACGAGTTTTAAACAGTGAATTGTAATTTGTACATAGATTTAGTTCCATATGGTGCAGATATTAGTATCATGATTAGGATTTGCCCACCGCCTCGGTTGTCGAGGCGGCCTGGCATGGCCAAGTTGTGATGGTACCCGATCACCATATTGGATCTTGGTGACCTTGACCTTGACCCTGTGCTCGTAACCATGAATGGCCTTAAACAAAAAAAATTAAATCGCAAAAATTCAAAAATTAAGAAACATATCATGATACCAACACACTTTCCCCATCAACCCTAACCAAAAAAAAACCATCCCTACCTGCCAAATAATAAAAGAAAAAGAGAAAAAAATTAGAAAACTTTTAAAAATTCTAGTAAATTGATGAACATACAAACCCCATTTCCAATACCCAAAAACATTAAAAAATCGAAAAAAATCGCAAATATTTGTAAAAAAAATGAAGAACATACAACATTAACCTCGCACTCATCCCACCACCCTCACCCCACTCCCTCTCCAAACCCCCATCCTCGAATTATAAAAAAAATGTAGAAATGTCACAAGAAAATTGTTAAAAATCTAGTAACCTAACTTTAGACCCTTTTCCCTTGCTCACCCATCCAACACCAGGCCCTCACCTCCCCTCCTCAAAAATGAATCATTGCCCTTACATAACCAAAATTATCTTTCTACCCATATCAATCAACTGTATCTGCCCAATGCGCACTAAATTGCGAATTGAAGACATTTGTCCATAAGTGGACACTATATATACATATATAGCTTGCTAGTTATTTATTTTTTATCATATACCATGTCATCGACTTCCAAACTTTTTTTGACAACTCCAAGCATAGAGTATTTTCTGTTTTACTAATAATATTTTAATTTTAAGGTCAGTATTAAAAAAAAAAACAAATAAAAAAAACATACATTTAGAAATTTTTATGACATGAGGAAACAAAATAGACAATGAATAAAGGTCTTTATATATATCGTCCTCTTCCACGGCGAGATCACCTCTAGATATCCACTTCAGCGACCCAGGAATTGAAGCTGGCTGGGAAACCCCACCACTTGTTGTACGCCCTTCCCTTACATCGTATCAGCACATTTTCGACCAAATACACATCTGAAAACTTCGTCGGCTGGATCTCCTCGGTGTAGAAACCTCTAAGGATGGGTTCGTAATTCAGATATTCCAGATAGTAGGTCCTCGGAGCGTAGTTGTGTATACATCGCACACCAAACAGTTCAGGGCTCCAATTCGCTGAGAACCATTTCTCGAAGATGCCTTTCTGTTTGGAGATATGCATCAGGTCACCGATTTTGACTTTAGGCTTGAGTAGGTCCGTCTTCTTGTGGAAGAAGTACACGGTCCGAAGAAGGGAGTCGTCCTTGACATCTTCGGGCTTGAACGGTGGAATTATACTCGCTGATGAGTTTCAGCAGTAGCTTCAGCCACTTGTAGCTGCCATTCGTTGCAAAATACTTCCACATCTTGCCCTTCACACTCCTGTTGAACATCTCGACGATAGATGCTTTGAGATTGCTGTATGTGGAATAATTATTTTTGTCATATTTCTTCATCAAGGCCTTGAACTTTGCGTTGTAGAATTCCTTGCCCTGGTCAGAGTGTAGATTTTTCTGTATGCGTCCATCATACAACACATCTGCCATGGCTTCTGTGACATGCGTCCTTCATACAACACATCTGCCATGGCTTTTATGACATCGCGCGCATTCTTCATCTTGACTGGCCTGGCACAGGCGAATTTGCTATAGGCATCGATGACTATCAACATGTATTTGTAGTCCCTGCTGACCCGAGCATACGGTACCATCTGGATGAGGTCAGCTTGAAACAGGTCGTTCATTCTGCAAATCATGATCTGGCGACAATGGTAGTTGCGCCTGGCAGTCGCTTGCAGTTCGTGGGAGATTCCTAACCAACTTATCGTGTGTAGCTTCCCTCCATCAGTTCTTCGGTGAGGGATAATATTTCTTTACGAAACAATCAGTATTCTTAGTCTATCCACGAGTTAGTTCGGATCGTCCCAAAACACGTAATCGATATTCTTGTCACCGTTTATCTTCTTCAGACCTCCCCCACTTTTCAGTGCTAGGCCATTGAAGAAGTCTGCGAGGATGTCGATTTTTCTGTGATCTTTTCCTTATAAGCACCGGTCTCGTGATCATTATCTTGGTAAAGCACATGCGTGAGTTCGAGCAACATCATGTATTCCAGCAGGTCGGATTGTGTAAATTCTCTGGGCTCCTTGCGAACTAGAATTTTGTAAAACCCGGGTGTTCCATTCGTCTTCTAATCACCTACTTGGATTATCCTACCTGGTAGAAACTCTTTTTCATCAGCTCCAAGGAACCATCTATCATTATACCTGTATGTACCGTAGGTCGTATCATTTTAACGACACATGTACGATCGTAGGCACCGTAGAGCCAGAGAATTTGTTTTCAAGACTCTCTTCCATGCCTTTTTCTTGAGTGCCAAATCCACATCCGATCCATCATCCCGATCCGTTTGTATGTCATCATGTTTCCTTTTATTTGTAGGCTCATTAGAATCGTTGATTTCGGTCTTCCGGACTATAGGTGCTCTATCGCTCTCAATGAATACATTGAGGCGTCGAGTAATGGGCTTAAATATTTTTACATTTCTAAGGTTGCACGAAAGTCTAGCTCTCTTGGCGAGCAAATACTTCGAGCCAACCGACTAAATCCCTCGATGCAGGTCGAAAGTAATATCCGACATCGTACTGAATAAAAATTGTTAATGTTGCTCTTTTTATAGGTTTAGTCGTGTGTCTCTAACAATTGATTGTCGATCCTTTCCAGATGTTTGCTGCAGGCATCCAATATGTCCCTGCTATATTTTTGAACATCAATTTTCGTGACAAGGCAGGAAATCGAGGGTGCGAATGTATGCTCTATGGAATCTTTAAGCACTTTTAGATGTTTATCATTTTGTGCCAATACCACATTCAGTCTGTCGGTTATTTGCCTTTGAACACTTTTTACATGCTCGTCCATTGCCATCGAATCGCGAACGATCAATTTCTTCACACGATCCACCTTCGCCCCAAGTTCGGGCATGTAAGTGCGAAAGAATATGCTCTGATCAGCCAACACAATGTATAATTCCGAGATGAAGCAATGACCTGTTTCGAGCACGAAATGTTTAGTAGCAGCATCTTTGGATCGTTCGGATTCACCAAAATTTTGAATTATTCTTCTACCAGCATTGCAAGTTCCATCGTTTCTTGATACTATACCACCTCTATCTTCGTATTTATCAAGATGCAGTTTGAGGATACTCTACCCGAATTTCGATGTGCTGTAACTCATGCTCGATGGTCGATGATGAAATGATCGAATCCAGATTGATACCTTCCATGATATAGAGGATAGTCTTTTACGATCACCAGAAATCCATATTTATCTTTCCAGCACAAATAACACACAGGCTCTTGAAATCTGGTAACATCATGTCCATTTTGATGTGGTCATCGTACACATATAGCAAAATCTTATCATCCATGTGAAACACTATCAACGCATTCGCATTATCGCGAAGCAGTTGTTTGGGTATGCATTTATAAGTCTGGCCGAGGTACATGCAGTCCACCTTCGCATACTATCCCATGCTAAAGTATTCTTGAATGCAAGTCTGTTTCTCACATGCCATATCGTCGAAAATAAACACTGAGTTTGGCAATGCTTCACTCGGCAGAATGATGGCGTCATTATCGCTGCAAGGAAACTAACCGACACCATCTATGGCTTAAAGTACCCTTGCCAGTCGCTGGTATTAAGGTTACTGGAGTGATTTGGAGTGCAAGTACACATTCTCGAATCGAAGGCCATTCCCTTCTTCCAGCAGGCTCAGTAAGACACATATATTTTACAGTTAGAAGGACCAATTATGATGTACCTCATTGTATTCTGAAATAGGCTTCCATGTCGTTATTTGAGGAGGATAGCTTTATTTTCAGTGGCAATGCGTATGTGTAGAGTAACATATTTCTTGACAATATATATGTTACCACTACTATTTTATGGTGATAAGTGTGGTGCTAAGTGTGGTGAATGCTGTGCTGAGTGCAGAGCATGTGGTGCTAACTGTGGTGCATGCAGTGTTAACTGTAGTTCATGTGGTTTTAACTGCAGTTCATGCAGTGCTAAGTGCAGCATGTGCAGTGCTGATTGCAGTGCATGCAAAGAACCAGTGCCGCAAATTTTAGAATGCCTCGTCAATATATCGCTCCGAGTAAATTGCCTCTGGCAGAGCTTGCATTGAAATCGCATACTTGAACTTTTCATTCTGCAGGTGATTATTTCATTACGATACACACTGCACAAAGCTGTAAATTATTTACCGCAGAAGCTATAAACCAGATGCTAAATTAGTACTTTACATCCAGTCTACAGAAATACTGAAACCAAAATGTCTAAAAGGAGCCAATTTATAAGTTTTTAGAAAAGTTCACTGGGATATCTCGAAAAGATAAGACCATAGCTGGAAGCGGGATAGTCTTTATGCTGATCAACAATCTACAGTTCAAGCTGCACATTTCTGGGTAAAAGTTTTGCGGTCCAGGAACGAGGATAGCTAAGAGTCTGGCACATGGCGATACGGGCATCAACATGCTGGACGAGGTGTGCAAGCAAAACGACGTCGCCTACTCCCTGAACAAAGATATACAAGCACAGCACCAGGCAGACAAGATATTCCCGTAAAAAAAAGCCGACGAGATAAGAAAACCGTCAGATGCTGGGCTCATCGAGAAAATTACGGACTGGAGCATTTTCAATGTGATGAAGGCCAAGGTGAAAATAGCATGGGGCGAAGAGCAATTTTAAGGTGCAAGTGAAACGAAAAGTGGTTACAAAGGGAAGAAAAGCATGCAAGATAAAGAAAATATATACGGACAGATTTTTTCCTTTGCTTTTGCCTGCACTCGGGGCCCTCGGGGGCCTAATCGGAACCGCAAGTGGTATCGTCCGAGCCGTCAACACAGCATCCAAAGAATATAAGTATTTGGCACAATGCAAATATGAAAACTATCGCCATGGGTAAAAATAACAGCCAAGGCGCTACCTGAGGGTGTATCATGTTGGTGGTGGAAGTTGGCAAAAGCAATGCAGCAGGAAGAGATGCTAATGAAATCTCACGAATATGGACTTTGAACTGTTTGCACACAAATTAAAGATACATAATTTTCTATGAGTGTTCATGCGAGATGCCTTGCCCCCTAAACCCAAATGTAACGAATGTGATGTACGAACATGGACACGGCAGCCGGGCCCAGTACTCACTGGGTAACTTATGTGAAACATGGCAAATGTGCAGACTACTATGCCAGTTTCGGTAATTTGCATCCTCTACCCGAACTGCGCTGGTATCTGAAAAATTGCAAAATATCTTACAACTACGAGATGGAGCAGATGCCAAATATGAGGAACTGTGGACACTTGTGTCTTCGCCCCCTTGTTCGTTAGTACAGGTTATTGAATAAAATTGCCATACATGGAACAGAAACCATCAGTAAGGTCGATAATGCTTACCTTGACGGGTCGAAGTTCGAAGCTATGTACTGTTAACTTTCCTACACTCGACCTGGAGAGAGAACAGTCTATAGGTTTGGACTATTTTCAAACCTACAATGCGATACTGAACATCGATGAAAAAACTGTAAGATGTATCTCGTGAAAAGCGATAATGTCTCTCGCGAAATAACATTGCCAGTTGGCTCTTACAAACTAGACAAGATTGCAAGGTACATCGAAGATTCGCTGTCTTCCGACACAGAATTTGAACAACTGAAAAGTGTCATCAGATGCAGTGAAGATATCGACTTTATGAAAGTGGATTCTACCGTGCCCATGCTGGGGATCGAGCCATACATATACAAAGCAGGCCTAGCAATATACTTTAGAAGTTTTCGCCGATGATTCCTCCAGGTTTTAAACTGGTTGTGGCACTGCAAAGCATAATTTACATTCCGGTCGTCGCGAAGAGAGTACACGAGGTTGCAGTGACTATTTTCGACCAGCATGGAGAGTTGGTGAACTTTCGAAACGAAGAAATCACACTGTGTTTGCATTTGGGAAGATCGGAACAAGTTTTACGGTGACCAGAAGGAATAAAACAAAGCATAATATCAAACCGATAATCAGCATGTTGCAGCTCACAAGCTCAAATGCTAATGAGATTCTCCTTCATAGTCTTGGCTTCGAGATCGATCGCCATGGAATGTTACATAAATGTCGTCGAGTCGGTCGTGTTTGAAGACAGCATCACGAAAGTGGAACTTCACACACACCAGCCATTCCTGATCGAGCCGCCCACACACACACCATCGGAAGTTCGGATAGCAGTCCAACAGTCTGCACTCTTCCTTGTCATTCATTCCTGCGATTCAGAGGGGACACTAGCGAAAGAAGATGGATCTAATCCAGCATCGACGAAAATAACGAGCAATGGTATGCTCCACCTTATCGATCTCATCATATATTTGCTCAACGGTGTCGAGGTGGACCAGACAAGATATGTCGGTATAATGACTGCAGTAAAAATCTATCTCATGTTCATGACGAACTAGCTGCCTGCGGCCAAGTTAATAGGCTGGGGGGACAGAAGATGACTACAGTGTTCCTATATACCCTGGAGAGAATTTCTAGGTCTGCATTCCTCTAGCAATATTGCTGGGATTCGCCAAAGACTACAAACGAATTATCATCAATTATAGCCAATACGCATGCAGTTGCCATCGTGGGTATATGAGGAACCCTGGAGACGGTGGAACTGAAGCTAGATTATATCGAATGTATGCTGCCTCATGTTCAGCTGAGTACTACAGAGTGTGTCAAGATGGTGAAGAATTTGGAAGATGGCATAAACAACCATGTGGCTTTCAGGTGGTGGATTCTCGAGACATAACTCTGGACTGCCTGGAACCCAGCGAATCAAATGGATTGTGAAGTCCAGTTTTGCCACAGAGAAACCGAGGATCATCATTATTGGGCTACAGGCCAGAAGACAGCACAATGTGAGAGTGAGCCGTTTTCAGCTCGACAAATGTCAAATAGAAAATGTGAAAATTTATTTGAATAGTGAAAGCTATCCATATGTGGAAATTACATGGACTTAAAAAAACAACATATGTTGGCGTATCAAATGTATGCCCAATTCAAAAACGTATATTATGGATGTACCCAATCCCCGATACTGAGCCCGGATACCTTCAAGAATTTGGTCCTGCTCATCGTGTTCGATTTGAGTAAACAGGACGATGTAATCGACTGCAGGATCGAATTCACTATGCTTGGAAATATTCCTCCACAGATTCACAGTTTCTGACTGATACTACAAGACCGACTCGCATTGTACAATTGTCGAGACAAAGGCATCAAGATACTTTCGTTAAATTCTGCAGAGAATATAAATACAATAGGCCATAAGCGATATCTGTTTATTCGACTACGAGCATAGACAGCAACATGATGTACTGTAATCGGCAGAGCTTCCAGATCCAGAGCAGTTATGTGCTCAAGGAGATCGCAGTGTCCTACAACGACGACGGCAAAATGCACATGAGCTCCTTCCAAACTTCTTATTCGTCGAAACTGTTGTATGAAAAAAGCAAGAAGACTAACGACTGACTGGCCAAGAACCACCATGGACTGGAGTAGGACGAAGGCAAGACCCCATTCCATCAAGTGGGAAACGTGCTGCACGACTTGCTGATGCAGTATAATAAGGGCCGATTTACAATGCGGGGCCCGAACAGAAAAATGGATGAGCTACTTTGAAAAAAAAAGTCGAAATCATGTATGTGCAGTTCGAGTATGGTTGTCCTTCGCTGTGCAAGCTGACGAAACCTTATGACTAGCAGCAACACGATTATGACAGGTCATAACCTGACTGGACACGCACCTGGAGGAATGCAGAGCCGCTCCGGAAATGGTGCGCCTCGTCCTTGGACCATGAATCGATCAGTTACAACTATACAAGAAGTCACACCGATGTCGGTTCCGAAGAATGTTAAAAAAAAACCATGAAATGAAACTGATTTTTTGTTGTTGTGGCATTTATGTACTTATCTGTGCATGTGTGTAAAACAATTTAAAGGGTTTTTTACACTTATTTGTTAGACTATCAATTTTTTCTTAAAATAAACCTTAACAGAAAGAAAATTCAAATTCTTTTTCTCATGCTAGATGCAGGGCTTCACACAGATAGACCTGGGAATGAACACACACATGCTTTATGTCTGAAACATTCAGAGTGTGATGGGAAGGGGGAAGGTTGAAGTGGATGAGGAGTGGTTGTGTTAGGGGAGGAGGGTGGAGATTGGGTTGTAGGGGGTGTGGGAAGGGGGGCAGAGATTTGTTGGAGGGAGTTGTAGAGGGAAGAATAGAAGGAGGAGGTGGGATGTGAAGGTGACTGGTATGAATGAAGGAGGCGGCCCCTTGTGGGGATTGTCAGTATGTCGACGAAAGAGTTGAATTTTCAATGTATATGTGTGTTTCCTGGTGTCATTTTATATAAATTTAAAAAATAGGTTTTGGTTCAATTTGTTTTTTAACACTGACCTTAAAAGTTTAAGTATTGTTACTAGAATAGTAAATATATTATGTTTTCTGTCACCAAAAAAAGTTTGGAAATTGACATGGGATCTCTCTTGTGGTAGATGCTGTAAATGCTAACAATGAAATAACTAGCAAACTGTATATATATTTATATATATATATATATATATATATATAAATATGTCCAATAATGGACAAATATATGCATTAAAGCAGTAATTTAGTGGCCAACGGGCAGATATGATTGATTGGTATGGGTGGAAAGGATAATTTTGTTATGTAAGAAAAATGGTTAGTGGTGAGCGGTAGGTTTTGGAGGGGGGAGCAAGGGAAGAGGGTATAATGTTATGTTACTCGATTTTGAAGAATTAGTTTTTTACTTTTCTCGATTTTTTATGTTTGGGAGGGGTTGGAGAGGGAGTGAGGTGAGGTTAGTGGGATGATTGCGAGGTTAATATTAAATGTTCTTCAATTTTTTCGATGTTAACTTTAGTTTTTTTTTTGCGATTTTTTGTCATTTTTATGATTGGGAGGGGTGGGGTGGGGAGGAATTGTTGGTTAGGGTTGGTGGGGTGAGTTTGATGGTAACAGTATGTTTCTCGATTTCTGACATTTTTTTTTTTAATCTTTGCGATTTTTAAGAATTGTTTTTGGTTTCAAGGTCATCCAAGTTTACGAGCACAGGGTCAAGGTCAAAGGTCGCAAGATACAATATGGTGGTCAGGTTCCATCACAATATGGTCGTCCCAGGCCGTCTCGACAACCGACGTGGTGGGCGAATCCTAATCGTGATACTGATACCAGCACCAGAAGGAACTAAACCTGTCTACTAATTGTTAATGATGCTGCAATTATTTTATGAATAATATTATCTCGTATAAATGTTTCAGTAACACAGGTCAATACAACAAATGCTTAATAAAACGACGAAAACCTACAAGGAAATCGCGGAAATCAAGGAAATCGCCATTTTTTAGTTATTACATAAACATAAAGGGACAAGTTATTTCGCCAGTATTATAATTGTTTATGAATGGTACAGGGGAAAATGATTTATTTGTCAATTTTTACAGAAAGTGCTGTTATGTTGTAATCTGATAGAGAGTTGGTAGTACTGATGGCATGCCAAAGCATAAAGGTTCATGTCTATGAGAGCCCGAAATAAGCGGCCTCGGAAGTAGCACTTCCAGGGGAGGATTTCACAGTTTCGATTGCACTGTACTCAAAACTAGCAAATATAGACATTCATGTTTTGTCTCCTGCACCCTTCATATGTTTGGCAAGATTATCAACACTGACATTTTCACACTATGCACAATTCTGCCTGTTTATTATCTGTAATGATGGCTTTATACGGGGAAGACGGCCAAGTGTTTGGGGAAGTAAACTTTTAAACGTCGGCAATTTGAATTTGGTGTTAAATTTCCATTCTCAGCTGGGGCCGCGGTGGAGTAGTCGCCAGACCACTCGCCTCCCAACCAAGGCGAACCGGGTTTGATTCCCGGCAGGGTCGCTCCCAGATTTTCCCACGTGCCGGACTATGCTGCTGGCTGGCGGGTTTTCTCGGGTATCTCCCATTTCCCCCACCCTTGCATTCCGGCGCTGCTCCATACTCACCTCGTTTCACCCTCATCGTCTATCAAGAACACACGCTGTTATAACCGCCAAAATCTCTCCCCTCCACACTCTACTCACCTTCATTCTAAGCAGCCTTAGTATAGCAAGTAGTATGTCGTCGTCGATTCCAGCGCTAAACTGTACGCTGCGTCCATTGATTTTCTCTACTTACTGTGTTTGTTTTAGAGACTGTTCCCGATAAATAAAGCACTTTTGAAAACCTACGATCTCTTTGTATGAACATTGTCTATTCTTCCACTATATTAAGAGTATCATTTTAATGAACCTAATCAATTTATTCAAGTGTTGGTTAAGTGAAGCTGTGAAACTATTAAGAGATATGTTATACAAATTTGATAATTCTGACAATGATGTGCATTAATAAAACAAAGAAAATTAATAATGTCAGTTCTTACAAATGAGTACATAGACCTAACTCGTTAAATTCAAAGATAAGACATGCAACTGCTTTTCCGCGGTCGTTGTCAACTTTACAGTGCCCAAGTCAGTAAGTGTACATGTTGAGATGTATGCAGGTAGGGGCAGAAGATTAGTTTCAGAAGTCCTCAATGAACCGTGAGCAGCCTATGAAGTGCAGATGCCTCTTGTAGTCGCACTCGGTGCTGCTGGAGCAAAACTAGCAACCTGGGCCAGGTGCCACCTAAATCAACTTTTCAATCCATAGGCGGGAGAAATGGAGGAATAAGTAGAACGTTTAGAAAGCGTAATTATAATAAGTTTGTGAAGGCGCGGGCACAATTTGTGGACGATCGCCGAGAGCACATAACTCGAGCGCGACGCAATGCGATGTCGGCTCCCGGCGACCTCGCTCTTTGAGCCAGCCGCCCTAATTATTTACGGCTTGGTAATTAACTAGGCAGCGGGAGCGGGGGAGGCTTGTCCGCGGGGGAAGAGCTCGGACACCGGGATCGTTCTAATACTCTGGCAGTGCTTGACGGTTCACCTGCTCGCTGGCAGGGCTAGAGTGTGTGTTAGGCCGCGACCACACATTGCTGTCTCGCCGCACCAGTACAGCACATTGGTGTACATGGGAGCGTCCATACAGCACATGCCTCACCGCAAGCGACCGCGGCATGCTGCCGTACAACCGCATTGTCGCACAACCGCACTGCCGCACAACCACACTGTTGCACAACCACACTGCTGCACAACCGCACTGCCGCACAACCACACTGCCGCACAACCGCACTGCCGCACAACCACACTGCCGCACAACCACACTGCCGCACAACCACACTGCCGCACAACCGCACTGCCGCACAACCACACTGCCGCACAATCGCACTGCCGCGCACCGATAACAAAATAGCTGCACTGGCATTGGAGAGTACACACAGAGTGGTTGCTTCGAAATTTTTGACGTTGAGAAGTTAATTAAGTGTGTAACAATTTATCAAAGGAAGAAATGTACACCCTGTAATACTAGCAAAATTGTCTCTGGTAATTCCGTATGGTATTTTTAAAAATTTTTGAAATATTTTACTTTCCTGAGGATTGTTATTGAAAGGATGCATCCAAAGTTTTCTAATAATTGGTTGTTCAAGCCGCCTGGCCTCGCATTCCACTTACCAGTTCCTGCAGAAGACGCTGATATCCGCTCTGGAACCCTATCAGTTCATAGGTGATAACTAAATAATTTGAACAAGAAATATTTGTTTCGTACAAAATTTTAATACCTAGTAATGTTTTCGTAAAATAAGATCTACTTGTTACAAGAGATACACTAAAACTGAACCAAAAATATATTAAAATGACGAAAAATCACTTTTTTAAAGTACTCCTCCAGTATTTATGATCCAGTGAGATCTAATATATTATTTTATACCACCCGAGATCCCGATACGCTACTCCTTTCACTTGTAATGTTGTTCCTTGCTTTCGAAAACCTCCTTTCCAAAGGCAGTGATGGGTCAGCAATTGATTTTTTTTTATATACCGAATATTCAGTTTGGAGTGATAAATAACAGAGTGTTGTGCAAGAATCATCTAAAAAGAAAAAAAGGAGGCCGGACAACACTTTCTTGACTTCAACAACATATCCTGAAATAGCTCACTATTAAAGCTCCTCTACCTGCCATCTTGGAGATAATCCCTTAGCCATTTGAGGAAAAACATCCAGACCTGATTCAGCACTACAGAAGATTGCAAGAAAATATCTGTAAATTATTGACAAGCAAGAACATAAAATTTTAATGCCTTATCTCAGGGACCAATTAGCCGATTTACACTAAATCTTCATACAAGTCACGTTACGGTAGGCCATTTAAATTTACATGTTTTAAGTTGCTCAAGCAATTATTTTCAAAATGACAGAACTGTAAATATTTTGGGTTAGTAAACTCTATCATTCAAAACTTTGGACTCATTACATCCGAAGTTAATGCTTGGGATTCTGCCTCCGTAATGCAGTTGATTTCATGCTAACTTATGGTACGAGGTTTCTGGTTTGGAGTGCCGGGCAAGGCATGTGTATCTGTAATTGTATCACTAATTTTGCATATGTTTCTGGTTTCATCTCTAATGATATTGCTGTCAAAATTACGTCAAGGTCTACTTACTATCTAAGCTTTTAAGAACTTTCTTAAAATTATTTGCACCTATATACAGAATGATTCTAAAACCATGGGACAAACATTGAGGGGTGGTAGAGCTCACTAAAACAAACAATTCTTGTATAGGAATATATGGGCGGAAGTGACGCGTTGAGGCACTAACACAAAAATAACGCATGAAATGCAAGATNGCGGAAGTGACGCGTTGAGGCACTAACACAAAAATAACGCATGAAATGCAAGATATTGTTTATTTACAACGTCGCCACTAAATGCCTTTTTACAGCAATGTTAATAATAATTGCTCAAAATTGCTACCACCGGCAGTAATGCAAGCTTGGTAGCGTCGGTGGTGTGATTGGCGAACAGATACGCCGGGCATTTCACGCACGCCACCATTTTCAGCCAATCACGCCATATGTAGAGGTCCCCAAGCATGCGTGACTGTTGGGGATGCATTTTCAGCAACTGTTTTAACATTTTCTGTACGGAATCACTCGTTAAGTATGCTGCTAATGAACATTTTATGTTTCCGTTAATGTTTTTTTTTTTGTGTTTGTACCTCAACGCGTCACTCCCGCCTATATATTCCTATACAATAATTGTTGGTTTTAGTGAGCTCTACCACCCCTCAATGTTTGTCCCATGATTTTAGAATCAACCTGTATAGGAAAGTAGGTTCATTATTTATCCCAGTATATTCTTGTTTCACATCGGTTTTCTGTGAGATGTACTTCAGAATTGCACATCACACTGCATCAATTCCCGCTTAGCTGCATCCTCTGTCCACATGAAATACGACCTGTCCCTTTCCCACAGTCATGGATTCCCAAGTTCAACAATTACAATTTTCGTTTATAAAATGCTGGATAAATAGTGAGCTTTGGTACTTGGAGTGCCTATTCCAAGTCAACGGAGATCACTAATAAGCTAGTATCGTCTCGTGCAGCCTCCGTTTCTGCCCTCAAGCTCTATTGTGTCCCCCCTCCTCGCCACTATTCTCCGGTCCATACTTAACCTCTTGTGTTCCTCCGTACTTTCTGGTAGCTTGCAATTTTCCATCTCAACGTGAAGCGTGTCGCATCTTTTGAATGTACTAGAGTGTGGTAACTAAAAGCCATTGTCGTATTTTGCATAGAAATATGAGCCTAAATTTGTCTTCTGAAACACATGCAGTGCATGGTCATTGCAGTATGGTACATAGTAACCACGATTAAATGACGCGATTGAAAAATCTCAATCATAATAAAATTTTGATATATTTGACTGGCGACAATAGTGGCTTTGTCATGCAGTAATTTGGTTCTGTCTGATCACATTGCTGTGCTTCAGACACTTTTGTTTTTCCTGTTTGAGTGTTTCCCTCGAAAGTATGACGTCACTTCTGAATATCCACGTGATATATGCTTCACAATTCTTCCAGCCCTTCTTCTTCACTTATGTGGTCCATGTGTACATAGGAAATTTGTTTTACTAACTTTTGTGTGTAGTTACCATTTTCACATGGGTACTCTGTGGTCATCTTCCTTTCCGGTTACTGTCTTATGTCTGCCATCTACGAAAGCCATACGTTTCATGTGCGTCGTAACTGGCGGGGCAGGGTGTACATTGACCTTCCCCTCCCTTCTCGGCTCTCAAACCTTCGACGTTATAAGCCGTTGAAATCTCTTCACTTCACGTTTATTGGTTGGATGATCAAACGGGAGTAGCAGGACATGGGGAATACATAATACAGGAGGAAACAACACGAATAAAATTAAAGTTATGTACTAAATTCACAGTTAAATAATTTAGTTAAACTCTTACATTTAGCATGTGCTAATGAAACTGCAAGTATCGAACTTACTTTACAGTTAAACGTCTTGCTCCATGGTGTTATGCTGAAACGCTACACCCAACCCCACACCGGGCGCGTGCGTCCCTCTGATCCCTATCCATTCCCACCTCAAAGTCTTTTCCAACCCAATTTTCTCGGAACACTTTTCACCACTGGCCACCACCTCGTTAAGACTCATAGGCGACTGTTGCTTGAGCTCGTGAAACAATCAGTGCGCTTATACCGACACCTGGAACCAGTGTTTCGGTAACCTGGCTTTCGGAAAGCAGAGTTTGTGTACGGCATAAATGCCGCCAAAGTGAGGTTTCGCCGTATCTCGAAACAAAGGTTTGTAATTCAAGTTTCGCATCGAATTTCATGTTTCGTGCGCGGTATAAACCACCAAACTTCGGTTTCATTTTCTAATATGGTATGAAATGTACAACTAGAATATGTTGAAGTATAGATGTTTATTTGGTGAAAAATAATATGTGTAAATGCAGAATGATTACATTATTTTGCTGTAGGAACGAAAATAACTAATACACAATAAATATGTTGCATCTTAAATAAAGTTACGAAATACCATTTTTAATTATGTTTTATCAAGCATTGTATTCAAATAAAATTTTTTTTTGTCACATTTATGATTTTATGTCAAATTAATTTCCTCTACATTTCCATAACAACAAGGATTAATTTTTTTCATTGTTTTGATACTAGTGATTTCCGGCATAAAATAACACACGAAACACAATTTCCCAAAACGGAGTTTCGTATGACGGTAAAAACTCTTCACTAAAGCCTTAGTTTCGAAAGTTGGGTTTCCGAAACTGAGGTTTGACGGTATAAACATACCGAATATCAAGTACTGTAGAGCGGTTTGAGTTAATTCGCAGAGGAGACAGATTCAGTGACTTATTCAGAACTTCCACGAAACAGATGAAACCCGAAGCGATACGATGAATGTACTAATGCCCCTCCTCACCAGTTGGCGTCAGTCGAAGATATGTTACAAGCATCATTTTTGAAGCATTAGATCTATTCGTGTGTGAGATACAGAAAAGATTTAACCAGACTGGCTACAAAAACTGTCACATCATCGAATGTTATAATTTTTGGTAATGCTGGGTACTAAATGGCAATTTTCTTTCAATTCAGAGCGCTATGTTATAACTCGAGAACCATTCAACCGATTTAAACCAAATTTGATACATTGACAGTGCATGATGTAAGCATTGCATTTAGAAAGCGATAATGTTATTAGTTCGCTATTTTGAAAGAAAGTGAAATATTACACAATTAAGCTTTTACGTTATATCTCGGTAACTGCACAACCGATTCCTGCTTGATTTGGCACATAACGAATACTATTGTACGCCATGTTTATAATATAAAATTTAAGTCAATTAGGAACTTATTTGCCAAATGGTTGGTACATACATATTTTAGGTTCATTTGCTATATCGACCATACCTTTGACTAAATTCGACCAAACTTGTTATGCTTATTTATATTTATATATATTTAAAGAATCAAATGAGCTAATACAGTGCCTCTTTTATCCGCCATTTTCAAAGAGAGCTCCAGGTGAAAAAAATGTCCCAGGAAACAGTTAAGGTTTTCTTGCCAGATTTAGTAATCAAATATTACTACTGTATGTCATGCAAACTAATACATTTTAATGGGACGGACTATTCCTTTTAAAATGGCAGCCGCATAATCATTTTAGATTACAATGCTATATATACGAAACTATGTAACAAATTCCAACTTATCTTTGTATGCTGGCAGTGGTATATTACACCCATTGGCAAACAAGAATTGCTGTGTTAGGTCATGTAAACGAATTTTTTTTAAGTGGATTTGGCACTTATTTTCGATACAGTGGCCATATGAATATTTTACTTAAACATGCAGTATCTGCGAAATAACTAAAATTATTTCAAATTAAATTTGTGTGCTGGCATTATTTATTACAATAATAAGATGTGTCTACACACGGGTTCTTTTATCAGTCATGTCGTAAGATAGTGCCACATGGATGACTAGAGTTTTGTTCGATTTCGGGAAACAATAAACCGATTCCTAACTAAGTTCGCAAACAAGTGGTACTGTGGTTGGCCTTGAAAATTGAAGGTTATATTTTAAGAGGTCCAGACAATTATTTTCAAAATACTAGCCATATAAACTCTTTAACATAGTATGCTTTAGCTACGAAACAATGTAACCAATTTCAACTTAACTTCGCATGCTAGCAGTATCAATGCAACCCTCAAATGAGCTAACAAGAAACGCATTCGTCTGCCATTTGGAAGAGAGGATAGCACGAACATTACACTTATATCTATAAATTTTCGCGACTATTGTGATTGACGACTCATGAAAATAAAATGTAACATGCAAGAGGTGCTTCACATTTGGCATGACGTGCCTATAATAACGCCTATATACAGCGCTCATAACCTTGAAGAACACAATAAGTTCTCTAACGTCCATGCCCCAGCAAGAATCGAGATGTCTGCACACAAAAACACATGACAAAGACCAATACAGAAATTTAAAAATTATCAGAATGTAGACACACTCTCTATTGTTGCTTATGCAAATTTAGAAGCCATGCTCAAGCCTGTACACACAAGCCAGCCTGATCCAGAAAAATTGCACACATACGCATACCCGAAACACGAGGCTCACAGTTTTTTTTGTGAGCCGATGGAACCCCTTATGAAGCTGCAACTATTATACAGTTTGACTAATGATGGGTGCTGCTACTGCTCCACAACATTCACAGATGACAACACGACAGTAATAGACTACTGCCACTTCACAGAGCGGTACATCGGAACTGCAAGTGACAACTGTAATTTGCTCCTACGTCGACCAAAGAAGCTACCTGTACTGTTCCATAGTTCGGCACATGGTGAGAATTGCTCGCGCACGTGTGTACTGAGAGTCTTCGTACCCACAATTCAGTCTGCTAAAACGATCACTTTTCTACAATCGCAGCGACGACACACTCTTCATTAGTTTTTTTCTAATGTAATCAATACATATCTGAGGTATCAAGCAAAATTATTTAATTTTTAGAATTTTTTTTTCTTTAATAGAATTATGGTTTACAGCAACACTTTGAAACGATATAACTTAAAAAAAATATAAGGTGGTAAGCCGATACTTTTTAGTTTTTATTAATTTTTATTAAAATAAATTTTTTATTTTAATTATTTCTAGGGATGATGAGGGGACGAACATCCAACACGGCATCGAGCCCTGGCTGTGACGTCTTGCCATGTGGCGGACGACACTGACCAACATGGCCGCCGGCCACGCCTACCAAAATGACGGATTGATCCTGGATCCTCTCCCGGAACCCATTGCGCCCGAACCGACATAACCCATCTATTAACATAACAATAACTTAACAATAATTACACGGTGATTTCTGAAGTCAGCCTTGTAATTTCGATATATTCTACGAACTCGCACATTGTAGCAAAAAATAGTTATGACATAAAGTAAGAATACTACTCAATCGGAATTTTATTTCAATAAGAGAGAATACAAAGAATAAAAATTGTATCGCTTATAAACAGTTTAGTTAAGTTTATATACCGAGGTGGTGTTGAAAACTTCGGGTCGCAAAACTCATTATCTTTTTCCTTTTATCTTTATTTATACCACTTTTCAGTACACGAACAATCTCTTTCTTCTTGGTTTTCCAAGCCGTGAAAATACACGCATAACTCATTCCAAAAAACATTACATAATTAAGGGCAAAACTACTTTTAATTAAATATGAAATAGACAGGTATTAAACGAACAACTAACCCACATAATCTAGGGGACACAAAAAACCAATATTATATTTACACACACGAAATAAATTTCTCAAAAGATGTTTTTCAAAATAATTTATAAAATGACATATATTGTTTAACGACATACTCCACAGTATTCCGTAATTTATTATTTTAATTTAATGGCACGAAATATTGGAAACGGTAGGTTTTATTTCATACATTATTTCTTCTTTTATATCGTTTCGAAACATTTCTGGAACTGTTTTTGTTCTCATCGCTTTACGTAACAAAACACATCCAGCCAAAACTCGTCAATTTATCCAGCACTTTTCAAATGTAAGTCTTGTGCGTGTAGACACATTATGAGTCAGTATACCACTCACCACATTGTGGATCAGTGTACCACTCGCCACAATTTGAGTCAGTGTACCACTCGCCACATCAACTTCCGACTGTGTTGGGTTTCAGTTGAACACGTCGTACATATACTTAGTTCCATACTTACTATATGTTAATTTATTAGTCACCGTAAAAAACTACTAAAACACATATTCGTTGTGTTACATAACGACTAAAAGAAAATATGGAGCTTCGACTGAAATGGGGATAGCAATGGCTCTTGTGACTCATAGGAACTGGGACATGGGATTTAACGAATTATGTTGGCATTTCAATAATCCAAAGCCAACATTTAACAGGCTATATGAATACTGTCGCTGTACGATTCCGAAAACAAACCCCTCTAACTAAAGTTGAACAACTCATTGATCATATTCTAAGATTAGAAGAGCTACTGTTTGGAATAACTATCACTGATATCAGAAAGTTAGCATTCCAAATAGCAGAGCGCAATGGATTACTGCACAACTTCAATAAATTGACAGGAATGGCTGGGAAGAAATAGTATTCTGCTTTTAAAGCCTATCATTAGGAAATAACGCTACGTGATCCCGAGTTTATTTCAATGACACGTGCAAAGGGGTTCAACAAAAATAACGTGTTAGAATTTTTTGATATCCTGGAGAAAGAAGTGGATGAAAACCAATTTGATGCTACTCGTATGTTCAGTGTGGATGAGACTGGTTTCAGCACTGTACAAAAAATATGTCAGAAAGTGTTAGATAAGAAAGGAAAACTTCAGGTGCTAGCTATTGCAAGTGGGGAAAGAGGTGTCAAAATACCACAATTGTGAGTTGCAGTCGGGGATGTGTGCTCCCCATATGATGATCTTATAACACATGAGAATGGCAAATTAACTGCAGGTTGGTGCCCCTCCTGAAGGTGTTTTTGACATATCGGAAACAAGTACATTAAAAGATACTTTTTCTTAAAATGTCTATAGTATTTTAATGCTGTTACCAAATCGGATACCAGCAACAAGGTCAACAAATTCGAAGAATTTATAGCCCTTGTAGCCTGAAAAGGCCAAATACATAATTTTGCTGCAGTTGCCTTGCCACACAACCCACTCAGGTGGCCTAGTAGCGACAAAACCCACTTCTAATGCCCAAAATTGCTGATTTTCTGACCATTTATCAAAGATGTTTNAAATTAGAGTTATTTGCGTGAAGGGATTGAGGTGCCCCCGTTACCTGACATTTTGCAAAATTACTGATTTTCTGACCATTTATCAAAGGTGATTAAAAAATAAGTTTTTTAACATATTATAATGGAATATGTACAAAACTACCAGGAGAAATCTAAATATTAATTGAAAAGACAATAAGTAGCTTTAAGAAATATTTTTAAAGTGCCCCCAAGGGCCCCAAATTCCTAAAAATTTACATTAAACTCAATATTTTCTTTGTATTCTCTTAGGTGTCAACTAATTTTTATTCTGTGTTTAACTTAATTTTACTGACAGTAAATAAATAAAACTGTAAATTAAAAGATAAAACATGTTTATTTACAAAAAAAAAGTGATACAATTTTAATTTCTCCGGAGTTGTCAGTAATAATAATACTGTAATGTAATGCTAATTAAATTATATATTCCTTTTTTGTTTCGAATGAAGGCATGTACTTGCGCGACTCAAGTCTTCCTCTGATGAAACCGTCCCTTGCTTTCTGTCCGCAAACAGCTTCTGATGCCTCAGTCACCAACTTGATGCACCGCTCTACCGCTTGAGTGTGACAGGGGAACAAAGGAATTTTATCGTCTGTACCGAAGGCATTCTCGACTATTTCTTTTAATCTTTCGTTCGAATAATTTGCGGTCAAAGGTGGCTCACATACGTTTCTATTCTGCCAATCAATTAGATCAGTGTAGTCAGATGCCTCAAAATTAAATGATGGTATCGTGAACTTCCGAATCCCCGGAAGTTTAGGCTGCGACCTTAGTTTTAATATCCGGCGATAAGCTAGTTCTCTGATGAACTTTCTGGTGTCACCTAGCATGCATAACAGAATATTTTCAGGATGCCCAAAATAGCCATTCCTTTGGATTACTGGCTCGATCAATTTCTTTAAGTCTTCACTAAGGTAACGACTCCTTTTGATCATCATCCATAAGTGAAATGCCCCTTAAGGCACGATGAATTCGACTTTTTGTCAAAACAGGTTGTTCCATATACTGTCATTACAAATATTGCCAATGTTTTTAAATTTTGACAAGGATTTATGGTAGCAACATACNACAAGGATTTGTGGTAGCAACATATAAGCGTAAAATTCTATTCGCTGTTGTAAGCCACCTTGAATGCGAAAGTTGACCTGGTTGTCTGTTTGCTAAATCGAGGGAGCATTTTCCCGTCGCAGTTGCTTCCATCATGTGAAGGAGGTACTTTTGGTCCGTACTTAGATCATTTTCATTTGTAATTCTAGGCAATGTCTCAGGAATTACTACAAAGTCTACAACAGGAAGATTTTCGCAACATTGTAATTTCTTTCCTATTGGACCCGAGAAACGACGCGGACCCGTCGTCTGGCCATCTAAGTGCCGCAAAGGGAGCTCATTTGAATGCAACTGACAAATAAACCACTGTAGTGGTCTACCGAGCTCGACCTCCAAGCGACGAACTACCCCTCCCTTTGACACAGTGTTGACGACAGTGCCATTGCAGCCAATAGCTGATAATTGAGACAGATTTTCTAATTTATCGTTTAAACACTTTGTAATGCATGTTGTTATGTTTTCAGCCGCCCCTGAACCACATACTACATGGCCGTAATAATTATGTCCCGGTTCTGCTACAAGAACATAGTGCTCTTCTATCTTACTCCTCCGGTGATACTTAAATCCTATCTTTTCCGGTGATAAAGTTTTGTCCTTTCTACCGTCTTAATACAGCCCCACCAAAGGCTCCGAGCAATCTTTTTGTTGTAATTGACCCCGCATTTTAGTTCCTTCACGTCGAATTTTTGAACGGTCTGTAACGCAGCTATTATCGTCTTTTTGAATTATTCCGACATCTTTTAGAACAGCAGATGCTATAATTGCAGCGGATATATCAGAGACTCCGGTACGGTCACATGCCAGAGCAAGGGAGGCAGCTGTACTCGCATTTGTTTTCGTTGAGATTTAGAAATATCAAGATTTTCAGACTGTAGCTTCGCTGGGCANTGTACTCGCATTTGTTTTCGTTGAGATTTAGAAATATCAAGATTTTCAGACTGTAGCTTCGCTGGGCATGGATTTAATATTGCTGCTTCTATTTTAGTCATCTGAGAGGAGGTACTTGGTTCTGATGAATCTGTTTCCATCACTTCTTCTATTAAAGGCAGAGGCTTATGATAATAACATGAAGGCTGCTGTAAATCAGAACTCACCTGAGTTTGGACATTTTCTCTTGCTTTTTTAGTCTGACTTTTTGTCACAGCCAAATCAACCGAACCGATAATCATTTTCCTCTTTGTTCTTTGATCTATCAAGAAACTTCTTTCTTGTTGTGGAACTCGGCGTTTTTTTTACATCTACAATTTTCAAAAAGCGTGCATTTGCAAGAACAAATATCAAATAGTTCGTTTTGAATCTTCTTTAAATTTCTGAAGTTTGTATTTGTATTTTTCATTCGCCTGGTATTTAAAGTACGGTTTCATGATGTTTCTATACTTATTAAGATAAGAGCGAATGATCTGCAACACTCGTTTATGTATCACTGTTGGGATGGACGCTTTAAGCCAAATTTCCTCAACTTTGGTGGCTACTATCTCAGAAATTTCTCCGACCGTCGGTTCTTTTGTTTTTGAGTTAGGTTTTAATTCGTTTTTGACCCACAGGTACTGTATCATGAAATCACAATAAATCGGCAAAACACAATAATTAAAATTTTCTGCGTTCCAAAAACAGGACAAATCGTGGTCTTCCTCATTTTTATTGGAGCCATGGTCTTAAAGAATAGTGAGAAATAGATCGCAGACTTAAAACTGATAATTTGAAACACGCCAACGTACGTCCACTCGCTGCTGCTATTTTCCGAGAACTGAAGTGAGCGAGCGCTCGGTTACTCGCTGCAAGGCGTGTGCGGGTGGCTGAGGAAAGGATGAAGGGGGGGAGGGGGTTGTTGTTTTGCTAAGCAACACAAAATACGGTGAACTAGAAAGCGCGGGAGAGGTATTTTTACTCGAAATAATAGCACATAACCCCAGATGAGAAAACTTAGAATTGATTGCTTTTACAGAGTTTTTTGTGCTACTGGGGAACCACAAGAAGAGTTTAAATAAATTTTTTTAAAAATGTNCAGAGTTTTTTGTGCTACTGGGGAACCACAAGAAGAGTTTAAATAAATTTTTTTAAAAATGTGCTAGACATAAGGGCTATTTTCCTTAATTATTCAAGCTATTCTATCAAAATTAAATTGCTGTATTAGATTATACAAATATTAAGGTGCCTGCTGAGTTTAACAAAAAATCTGAAATTTCCAAATTCTCGGGGCACCTCTTATCCATAGACTAGAGAGAAAATATTTTACGCTATTACTTACGAAGCCTACCCACANCAAATTCTCGGGGCACCTCTTATCCATAGACTAGAGAGAAAATATTTTACGCTATTACTTACGAAGCCTACCCACATCTTCCCCCGGGTATTCCATTACAATTATCGAAAAAAAAAAAATTCACTCCACCATAATTTACGTGTCAGCTATTTCTTACCAGTCGTTGCCAACTCAGCACTGTCCGCACCGTTTTCATTTCATTTTTGGTTACAATGCAAATATTATAATATAGAGACAATACAGACACAAAAGTTTTGTTTAGTCAAAATATGAATACTTAAATATTTATAATTATTAAATAGTTGTGTATGATTTGTTCAAATCACACGCAGACATGTTAAACCTGAGGAGATTTTTGAAATGTACGTTTCAAGAAATGTGCAGTAACCGTGAATAGAGTACAGTGCTAACTTGAATTAAGAAGTTTCCTCTTCATTTTCTCCAGTTCGTTCCTGATGTATTCGTAAGGATTCAGGTCTGGAGGCTGTGGCGGCATTTTCAGTGTGTGAGGCGTGTTGTGTAAGATCCAAAGTCTAACACTTTCAGCAGTGAACACTGGGTCACTGTCCTGCTGGTGCCATAGTCGCCTCTTAGTTCCAGCGTCTCTACACCAATGAACGCCCCATCAAACGCCGTCCACGACTTCATCTCAGTGGCCCACTAAAGTGTGCCAGGTACGACGAGACGAGAATCAGGTAACTCAGTTACAAGGTCTTGAGTATCGTTGCCTATTCATTAAACGTAGACATAATTTCACAAACATAAAACAAGGAGAAGCTAATAATTACCGAGAGAACAAATGAATTCATATATGCGTGCACACTTGCATGACATATCTACTAGTCACAACAGCGGGTGCACATAACCTCACATATGCTCATGTCCATACACGCCCAAAATAACCCACCGTATTCTTTCATTACTTCTTTAGTGTCTTTCAAAGAAAAATATACTACACAGATATATGAAGAAACCAAATTTCAGAGATAAATAGTGAGAAAATTTCAATTTCAATAAAAACTAAAGAAAATATGAATAAAATTTATTATTATTTGCTCTTGGAAATGCTTCATTTATATAGATCACAAAGATCTTACAAAATGATAGCCTTAGAATTGTATTGGAATTATTGATACGGATCTCTTTATTTGACTTTGCAGCTCATATAAATGCACTTTACCATTAGACATAATTTCTTCCAGCAAATGTACTAATATTTACACTAATAGCATTCTAGGGCCACCTGTTTTTCGCTAAAATATTTACGCGAACGCTAGAATTCAATATCCTATGTGCGCTCTCGCAGTAATTCTTCGGTTATTGGTCACGTCTCTGTGTGTGAAGACTTACTGCTGCATAAGTGAACTAATCAGAATTAAGTTTTTCCGATATCTGGCTGCCCGTGATTTGCGGGCAGACAGATCAGATGCGCAACAACACAAATGATCCAGTCACCAAAGTGGTTCTGAATTAAAGTGCTTTGTAACACAACTTGTCCTGAAATCTTTTCGCGAAAAACAGGTGCCCTTAAGCAGAGCCCTTACATTTGGCAATATATTAAATAACGATACGCAAACGATACAAAAACGGGTGCCAATTCATCCCACAGTAAGAAATGGGATGAGTTGTTATAACGAAATGTGGACAAGTACCAGAGTGACACAAGCTTCTAGGTATAGTAGTGCTTTTGTACGCAAACTCTGGACCTATGTCACGTTATAGGACTCCAAAAAGTGCGCACGATTATAGTTTTATGAATACGGGTGTATTTATTTTACATTTCGAGTAATATTCCGACATAATTTTTGTATCTATACGTTTATGTGTTGAAAAGGCTTCAGTGAGAGTGACCGGCTTGCAGACAGAGAGAATCACATTTTGACAATAAGGGAAGAAGAATAGAAATGAGACATTCATAATTACTTGTCTGAATATATGAAAACATTGTCAACGCCGAAAATAAAAACAAGAAAACTTGCATAATTTTCTTTTAAAATTGTGGTAATGATTTTTACATTCATCAACGAGGGCAATGTTGTTTGGTTGCAGGTAGAAATGGATAGTGTACTTCAAGAAGATATTCTCCCTACACCTATGACACTGCGCGTTCTATGCAAGATATTTGGGCTGGAGCAATTCACCATCACCACCCGAAGAGTTTCCAGACGAACATATGTGCAGTTGAAGAGGTTTGCGTCAGCTGTCAACTACAACGCGATGCTCACAGTTCTGACAACAGGCATATGGATCACTCATGTTTATGACGTATTTATAAAGCATGGCATTGATATGAGCTCTGTTTTGTTTTCTGCTTCAATCAGTGTGACATACAGTACATCACCTATTTGATAAATATGATAAAGAGTCAGACGAAAAGCTGATGCATGCAGGAGATTCTGCGTTTGTTGATGGAAATGGACAGTATTACGATTGGTAGGCCACGCCAACACTATAGTTAATGTTCGAGCTGCTTCTATATTGTTGTCACAATGGTGTTTATGTGTGCATTCATCTATGTCAATAAGATTATGGGCAATTTTTTTTATTTTTTGAGTGGAAAAATTACTTTTTGTTATACTTCGACTGCATGGCACAATTCTCAACTATTTTAACGATATCCAAAGGCGTAAGCTATGTTCTTCATATTCTAGAACGGCTCAGGTCACTAAATAATGAATTTCGCCAGCTAAAAATTTCACCTGAAGAAAGCACAATACATGTAAATGTCGACATTTCCATCGCTACTATTGCATACAGTTAGCCGTCGTGCGTGAGCAGACAACATTTACAAATGCTACGGACAACTGAAACAGAGCTGCCAACCCATTATTCCCCAGTCAAAGTTGTTCAGAAGAAAACAAAAAAGTTTGCGAGATCGTTTCCCTTGTCAATAGCGGTTTTGGAGTGTCATTTCTTTTCATATTTTTGTGTGTATTTGTTACGATCGTAGGTTCGTTCTTCTGGGCTGCTCAAGCATACACTGTGTCAGGCGATGAGAGATCTCCAGGCTGGTACGTTTATTTTGCAGTCATGTGGTCAGTGGTGTACTCAGGCCATCGTGTGGTCTTGCACAACCACTGTCGACGAGGCGAAGGCGACTAGAGACATCTTTCAGGACTTTCTTCTTGAACCTCAGATAGACGAAGCTGTGGTCCAGCAAATGAGTCTATTACGTGATCAGATCTGCAGCGAGTATTTGTTTTTCACTGCCTGTGGTTCCTTCGCAGGAACCTATACTCTGCTCCGAGGCTGATTGTGCGATGTCTTATCTACTTGTGCTGCTGCAGATGGCTCCTGCATATTCACGGCACTTTCACAACAATTCTACTTTTTGATGACCAACCGTCGTTTCTTTAATTGATGGCTTTCAGTAATCACTTGACATATTAACCATTAATAGTTACGTAGAGGTCAGTGCACATTGTGTATGGAATGAGAATGATTCACTTTCAAAGATCACTTACTATTTTATATGGGATACATCGTTCTTCATTACTCCTGTTTCATTGTAAGTGACATTAAATTTCATGTATTTGATATTATTTATTGCTGTTCACTCGTGTTAATGTCACAATATTTTATTATATTTGAAAACTTGTATTTCTAAAAAAATGTTCTTGCATAGATTATCAAAGACAGTATTGTAAATATATTGAATTCCTAATCAAAGTTACTTTTTGTATTTATTCATTAATTCTCAGCTATACTTACGATATCTTTAGTGTTTCCTATTTTCCACAGGAAAGCAATATTAATTTTTATAATTTTTTTCATGTATCTGTAAACAATACATTTCTTTCTTTGTAATTAAATTATTAACAGTAGAGAATAATGAATTTTATATTTAATAGTGAGACCTCTTGNATACATTTCTTTCTTTGTAATTAAATTATTAACAGTAGAGAATAATGAATTTTATATTTAATAGTGAGACCTCTTGTCTTTTTGTTATTTTTGTATGTAAAAAATGTTAAAATACTAAATCTTTCCGTGTTTTATTTTTCTGAAGTACTCTCTGACATTTTATGTTTAAAATTTAATCAACCTGAAGAAATTATATAAAACTTTAGCAGACATTATGGAACATCCATCTACTTCGACTTAAGATTGCCGAAAGTAACCGTATTTACTCAGTAGTTAGGACCCCTAAACCAACGTGCATACTCATCTGATTATGCAAGCCAGTGGCCATATTGATTTTATAGGCACAAAATAATTCAAATCGAAAATCATTAATTTTCGTCAGAATAAGAAAAAAAAATTATTTCTTAGTTTGTGGTGATATGTCATGTAGTAATCGGAGTAATCCATTAGGCTCTACACTTATTATTAAATTTCATTCCTCAACTTGGACATCATTTCACGCTACAGTACGCTTTTAAAGAAATCCTCACTGCCGCATCCGTTTCCTGATTTAAAGACTTTTTGTCTCACAAATAAAAGAGCATTGAGTACGTCTTGCTGATTTGTGGACTACTTTAGTGAGTCTCGAATCCGCTTTGCTCATTCGAGTACCAGTTACCAAAAAAATTCATAATTTTTTAATATTTTTTCGGGGGAAAAACTGTGAAGGGGAAAAGGGAGTAAAAGGGAAAATTCAAGAGAAAATTGTATATTTNAAATATTTTTTCGGGGGAAAAACTGTGAAGGGGAAAAGGGAGTAAAAGGGAAAATTCAAGAGAAAATTGTATATTTTGAGGGGAAAATTGAAAAATGTGAGGGAAAAACGGAAAATGTTGGTGATCTGGTGACATCTCAACATCGCAGTCGGGGAGCACCTGGTTCCTGTGCCCTGGGCCCTTGTGCCAGACTCGTCTTTTTTATACTACTATTATCACAGTCCAAGAACAAAAGTGTTATGTCATTACTTAAAAAAATCACTTCGCTTAAACATATTATTGGCTAATGTTATTCTTATAAAGCGGAGCTGTTTGAGGTGCAGCTGAAACATGTGTCTCGGCGTGGTAAGAATGTTGAATTGAGTGGAGAGATTTGGGCGGCTCTCGACAACGATGAGGTGAGAATGGAGCAGCGCTTGAATGAAAGGGCGGATGAAACGGGAGATCCCCGTTAAAGCACGCTGGCCAGCGACATCGTCGGGCACGATTCCCACTTGCGAAAGTCCGGGAGGGACCGGGCCGGTGATTGAACCCGGTTTTCCTTGCTGAGAGGCGAGCAGGCTAACCGCTCAGCCACCGCGTCCCCTCAAAATCACAAATAACGGAGGTTTTAATAATATTAAAAAGTCTTAATTTGAATTTCTGTCTCATTTGCAAGAAAAAATAATTACAGTACAGCTATTATGTACAAAAATCAGCAATCCCAACACTCACTATTTCTCAAAATAGCACCATGTTTACGAAACACCCAGTAATGATAACAGTCCTAGTCACTATTCTTACACTAACCTACAGCAACTTAATATCTCATTACTCACAAAGATGCAATCTAAATGTCTATTACGATGTACATTATCCAAATGTTTGCCACCGTGGAAACATGCCCGACTTGCTCACAGTCCAGCATGTGAGTCGCAGAGTCTGCTTTCCAGACGGTCGCCTCGACTCACACACTCGCTCTTCTCCCGTCTCGCCCACATCGCAAGCCTCTGCACTGACGCTCATTCAAGATACGCCGCGGCTTTTGTAGCTGAGGTGATCTGTGTTCCTCGCACCCCGTGTTGCATTGACTCCTCCAGCAGACAAGGGTGACGTCACCTCTGCGAGGCGCTAAAGCCAGCCCCACGCGATACCCATATCCTGCTAGCGTTTCTACTTCCGTGTAGGTTACAATCCAGCCCTCTCCAGAGAGGTCTGACTCCGGCTTTAACAGCTTTCGTACCCATGGGCATGCCCGAAACGGTAATAGAACGTGTTCTAAATGTGTGCTGTACCCACGAAGCTGGGAGAGACAAGATGGTGGACACCCGAGTAACAACCTCAAGTCGTTTATGTCCGTTTGTGAAAAGATTACTGGTTCTGCAAAGCGTATTTATACACAAAATAAACTTAATGTACGCGTTTGTAACGTGAAATGTTTCACATTACTCACACGGTCATAATAAAACAATAAACACTACTTTACAANAATGTACGCGTTTGTAACGTGAAATGTTTCACATTACTCACACGGTCATAATAAAACAATAAACACTACTTTACAATACGAGTGATAACTGTGGATTTCTGTTGTGTATTTGTCCTTTCACCCATGTTATAAGTAGGTTGTGTCTGTTACACCGTGGGTTAGTGCGCAAGCCCGTGGTACGCAGGGTTTTGGTTTTAGAGTTCAAAACTCCGTCGGGTAGCGAAATTTTTATAGTTATTATATGTGATACATTATTGATGTTTAAAGCGTATATTCCTGTTCGCAAACGTTTATTTATATAATACCTTTGTAAAGTAGCAATAATACGCAAGTAACTGCACAGTGCAATCGACTGGCTGTGGTTGTTTGCTAATCAAACCGATTGGTTTTTAAAGTAGATCATTATGAGCCGTGTACATGAGTAATGTTAACAGACACACATAAAACCCTTATTTTGAGCAGAATGATAATTTTGCCTTCTTTTGGAGTTGTAACCGTAAAAGCTTGTTTAATTACGAAAAGCACATGCTTGTTAAAGATAAATATTTCAACAATTTGCTAATGTTTTAATGAGTGGCGTAAATGTCCGTCGTAAATAAATGTGAATAAAGTACCTTGTTTTCCATACACAAGCAGTTATGTTACTCATATAATTTTCCATGCATTAATAGTACTCGTACACAGAAACTGAAATAAAAGCACTCCTAGGGAAAAGAATCAATCTTCGTAATTTTGGGATGCACCACAAAGCGCCTACATATAAGACCTGATTGCATTAGANCTAGGGAAAAGAATCAATCTTCGTAATTTTGGGATGCACCACAAAGCGCCTACATATAAGACCTGATTGCATTAGAACTCCTGCCAATTACGGAATGTCTGTCATTTGCAAATTGTTTTGCCTGCCAGTTACAATTTTCTGTTAGCACTTTAGGTAACGTGTGGGTATGAACTGATGCATTATTTCTTCTCTTCTGCTAGAGAAACTTTTATGCCTTCTGTTGTGCCCATGGGTATAACAGAAGGTAACAGAAATTGGGTATCGTGAATAGCGTCAGGGGTAGCCTCCTCCTGGTACCGGTAATGTCTTGTGGAAGGCGAGTGCCGAGTCTGCCAGGGTTTAGCTGGCGGAGGTGGACCGGCTTGCGCGGTGAATTCTACGCACGGAAATATACAGAATGTCCGAAAAGTTTTTCCTTGATTACAAACGTTGTTTATATCCACTGTATGTACGATATAGAGGTGAAACTGAGGCCAAAATGTTGGCAAACTAACCTTCATTTCTGTTGCAGGTTTCAGTAACGCGACTGAAGTGTAGCAGTTGCAGTGTCCAGGAAACAGGACAGGTTCACAAATCAGGTAAAAACTCAGTGTGTCGTCTGGTACCACGAGACCCGGCCACCAATCGGAATGCAGAGGAACTTTCAGACAACAGTTGGAAAGATGCCACCCGATGTAAAGAGCATTAAGGCGTGGTACGACAAGTTCAAGAACACAATATCTGTTGCTGACTTACTGAGAACTAGCCGACCATCAACTTCAGCTGAAAGAGTGGAATCAGTGAAACAGTATTTTGTGCGAAGTCCCAATAAATCAGTGCATAGGGCCTCACGTGAATTACAGATGCCAAAATGTTATCATCATGATATCATGTAAAAAAGTTCATTGTTTCGTGCATACAAAGTGCAAACTGTTAAGGCTTCGTTGTCTAATGATGCCACGCGCCGGTATGACTTAGCAGTCAAAATGATATCACGTACTAAAGGCGATAATGGCTATCTCAAAAGTGTTGTTTTTTCTGACGAAGTAAACATTTTTGTCCGTGGTGTAGTGAACCGGCATAACGTGTGTATTTGGGGTTCAGAGCCCCTTGGTGAGGTGTCACAGTGTACCAGAGGCAGCCCAGAGGTGAATGTTTGAACAAATAATCGTAGTTCTGTAAATAGGAAAAACTGAAGGTATTTTTGAGAAAACTCATGTTCAACTTTATATACGTGCACATACAGAGAGAAGTGTACAAGTATCGTCGTAAATAACATTAGCAGTGCTGCGCAAAGGATATCCAAGTTGAAAGAAATGAAAAACAAGTAAATCAAGGAAGTCAAAGAGCACAGTAATATTTCCCTTCATAGCTGTAAGCACAGTAATAATTCCCTTCATAGCTGTAAGCACAGTAATATTTCCCTTCATAGCTGTAAGCACAGAATGTTGTATGAATTGCTCATGTTCCATGTTTTAAAGAGTTATTGAAATCTCATTTTTGTTAAGTTTGGGTTTGCGTTGATTTTACGTTATTGCAATCGCATTAACTATAACATTTAAAATGTAAAATAATATATAATTATTTATTTTAATATTTTAATATAGCTTTATTTATAGAACTTTGGGCGTGAAAGACACAATCTAGGAAATGATGTTAGTTATCTAAACCATGCACTAAAAAGATATTCGCCACTACGGCGCCTGGAGATGACGGAACCATGTCTGACACACTTGGAGCGTGGAGGAGCATTGTCTCGTGTAGTTAATTGTCTGGCGGCACGATGGCACCACGAGTACATAGAAGCGACTGCAGAGGCACGCTGTGTCACGCCGGTAGACAAACTTCAATAGGTCGGAAATACTGTGATAGGTTTGTTTACGTCAGTGACAGGTCTTTATGTTGCAGGTCGTACAGAACAGCCACGCCGGTGATAAGACTTCACTGGAGGTGTAGTTTGCAGTAAGATACGTCGTCTTCGGCACGCAAACACACCTTCAAACTGGCGGACACTGCGGAAGTAAGCCCAAGTTGATGCTCACTTCATACTGCCACAGTAAGAACTTAAAGGGAATAAATTGAGTGCTCTGGAAGAATTACAGACCAGAAGTATTTCAAACACGTTTTCTTCAACGAGAAACCAAGGTCAGCGTGGGACTGGTAAAGAGAGAGAGGAAGGAAGTGGTCGACCATGGAACGACGTAATCAATTCTCTTCCATGTCTAAATCCGGTCTTGGAATAACTAGCATTCTTGAAATACAAGGGCTAGCNACTAGAGTGCTCTGGAAGAATTACAGACTAGAAGTATTTCAAACACGTTTTCTTCAACGAGAAACCAAGGTCAGCGCGGGACTGGTAAAGAGAGAGAGGAAGAAAGTGGTCGACCATGAAACGACGTAATCAATTCTCTTCCATGTCTAAATCCGGTCTTGGAATAACTAGCATTCTTGAAATACAAGGGCTAGCNAACGACGTAATCAATTCTCTTCCATGTCTAAATCCGGTCTTGGAATAACTAGCATTCTTGAAATACAAGGGCTAGCAAGAGTTCTTCTCAAATTTCAGCTATTTATTGTTATTCGTTTAATCAAATTTTATAAATTACGAAAAAAACAGAAGGTTTTGGTTTGGTAAATATTCATTCAATTTAAATGCCTTTAGAATGACGTGGTGAACAGGATACAACAACGAGAAGGAAATGACATGGATCAACCATGACTCGGACACAGGACCTGGTTTCTCTCTGCAATCTCGGCAATGTGAAATTAGCCAGGGCGAGGGCAGAATATCATCGTGGGTCAACTTTTAGTGCCCATTCAGTTCGTATGTGCATCAGAGTCTTGAAAGATGGTATGCGGTATCACGTGTGCTGGTCCGGTTTAACATAGGCTGTACATTCTTAAGCAGACTTCCTAGTTGTCATAATATATGGGTCTCATTGTTAACAGTTTGGTTTATTATATTAAAAAATAAACTGTGGAATATTTAAACGTAATCTTTTTTAAGGACAGAAATGAAATTGACGCTACTCCCCACCTGTGGTGTACAGATGGTTCGTAGGGTCTACAGTTATTGTTAAATGGCACAGACTATGATGTGCCTTGAAGGTTGAGGGTATCAAACAATGACTTCATCACAACTTCTTAGTTTTGAACCGGTTTATTTAAAGGGAATTCATTCATACATACCCGGAACTTTTCCGGGAGTTTGTACATACTTTCCCGACAACTTGTGCCGAGAATTTACTCATACGTTAACACCCTGCGAGTTCTTGCCTGAAGGGCTGGTTACAATGTTCTGGCTAACGTTTCCGATGCTGTGGGGGCATTAGGTGACAGGACACGTCCCTGAGTGACGCCGTTGTTACTTATCTGTACTTCTTGCGGTTGGGGGTAGTTGTTCCGGCAGTTGATGAGATCTGGTGAGTTGGATGGCCCCTGATACAGGNGTAGTTGTTCCGGCAGTTGATGAGATCTGGTGAGTTGGATGGCCCCTGATACAGGCCTCGGACTGGCTGTTGTTGGTGTGTTGCACTCAGCTGGCTTCCTCTCGACGTGGCACTCCTCGTTGGAGCTCACCACTCGCTCCCGCTCTCGGCGTAGTGTTGTAACTGACAGTTACCTCCGTACCACGTCCCGGCAAGGCGACCTTGGGCACGCTGCCAACCCGGCCCTCGGTGCGGGGTTGCACTGGACTAATCCCACTAGCTCGACATGGCACTTCTCGTTGAAGTTCACCACTCGACTCTGCTATCTCGGTGCATTATTGTAACTGACTGGTGACTGACTTGACTGACTGACTCGCGTTCCAGCATGGTGAAACTACTCGTCCATCGTAACTCTGGTAACTGTCTCTGATTCTGCCCTGTGTTGCGCGTCCCNCCCTCGGTGCGGGGTTGCACTGGACTAATCCCACTAGCTCGACATGGCACTTCTCGTTGAAGTTCACCACTCGACTGTGCTATCTCGGTGCATTATTGTAACTGACTGGTGACTGACTTGACAGACTGACTCGCATTCCAGCATGGTGAAACTACTCGTCCATCGTAACTCTGGTAACTGTCTCTGATTCTGCCCTGTGTTGCGCGTCCCNATTCCAGCATGGTGAAACTACTCGTCCATCGTAACTCTGGTAACTGTCTCTGATTCTGCCCTGTGTTGCGCGTCCCGATATGGCTGACCACTTAATGTTGTGATTCTCTCCTCGCTACTCGCCATACGCGTCCCGGTGTGGCGATACTACTCGTCCGACCTAACTCTGGTAACTGTCTCTGATTCTGCCCTGCGTTACGCGTCCTGTATGGCTGACCCCTTAATGTTGCGACTGACTGATGCGGCTGACAGACATGGCCAGGTTCCGATATCCCAGCCTTGGTAAATGTTGCACTGACTTACTCTCTCGGCTCCGAGTATCACAGCTTCCGTCTGCTCCGATATAACTGAAAGATGGACTCTCTCGGCGCGGTGATCAAAACTGTCCAACTGATCTCCTTCAACTTATATACTGAGCCCCACCCTCCCCACAAAGAAGCTTATATTGTCTCTTCGCTCCTTCCCTCGATTCCTACACCTGTCTCCCTTGTTGGGAAGGGGGGAGGGCGGAGAGTGCAGTACAACGCACTTCATACACGCGCCCTGGTTCTTGATGGTTGGGGGGGGTGGTAGTTTGGGCCAGTTGCCCCCGCCATACACTGTCAGCTTATTCTCGGTGCATTTTTTTTAATTTCGGGCGGAAATCGCTCTATTATCTCGTCATTTCTCAGCGTTTACAAAATTTCACGTGGCTTGTTAGGGGGGGTTAGGGGGGGAGGCCCGAGCTGCAGCGACCCGTGTAATGGCCTGCACGTGATACTACATCTCGACTTGACCTCTGTATGCGTAAATGGGCAACACGTGTCGTCCGGAAGTCCTTACACTGGTTTAAGCTTGGGGGGGGGAGGTTTGTGACAGTGCCGCTTTAACACTTCTCATATGCGCCATGCGTCAAAATTAAAGTCGACTTTGTTGCCCATTTGTAAATTGGGTTATTGAAACACAGATGTGGTTGTTTAAAAGTGTAAAAGTCAACAAACATTACTGTAAGTAGCCCTTTGTTTAGAGAAAATTATTCTTATGTAAAATAGTATTTTAAACGATAGTGACGATCCCTAAAATTTTCTGAACAGATTGCTGTATTAAAACATTATAGTCACCGCTTAACATTCAGAGGATACAGAACAGACGCGAAGCTTGTTTATGGTGTTCTCCATCGCCGTCGCTACGATTCCTTATGGCTGAATGTGACTTTGAGGTGTTTAGTATTGTTTACTAGGGATAAAGTGCATGAACTGCATTGTCTATGTACAAGCATCGTGAGTATTAGATGCTATCTACATATTCTACTGCAGGTTGGCTTCCTAAGGAGATAAAAGATGGCCAAAACCATAGTTTAGTGCACGTATTTATCAGGAGCCAAACTACTTCACAGTTACAGATGCAAGAGAATGGCAAGGTACTCTTTAGTAGGTCCACCAAATGTCTCATTGCCTTTATTTGTAGGAGAATGAACTGATATGTACAGTAGTGCCATAACCAGGCAGCATGCAACCTAGATCGAAGGGTTTTCCACTTCAGTTAATTAAAAAGAATGAAAGACTGTTACATGTTAATGTGCTACATCAGTTTTTTTATGCTAATAGTTCTCTTAATGAAATTCAGTTTTAAAACTCACAATTTCGCAGTTTTCTTAAAATATAAAATAACTTTCTTCATTATAAATCTGGATAAATGAGAATTGAACCACTTCAATGCAAATTAATTTCAGTGAATGAACGTAAGCCAACGAGGGCAGAGAATCTCTGAGAACTACGTCAATGGCCCAGTTCTACAGGTTTAGCGGTTCACAGATAATTAGTCTTATAATGTAGCTGCAAGTTAACTGAGCGCAGGCCACTCAAGTATAAGTTATTCAAATCACTGATTAGAATTCAGTGCGTAATAACGAAACAAAAACTGGAAACTGCTCTGCTGGCCGCATATATTTCGTCAGACACATTAATAAAAATGCGCGACAGAAAATATATATTNAACTGGAAACTGCTCTGCTGGCCGCATATATTTCGTCAGACACATTAATAAAAATGCGCGACAGAAAATATATATTAAAAAAATGGAATTTAATACAGAACAGAAAATAGTTTTCTAATATTTTTCGCCCTTTATGCGAATCCCCTTGAATATCATAGCAAAAAATTTTTATCGAAATATTACGCTAATTTAAGTGGATGATTCAATGTTTACTACAGGTTTCCCTGCTGCAGCGTTCACCGCAGTCATATGCTTGGTTCACAGATAACAGAGTCTTTTGGAAGCCTCTTAGTTTCGTGTTCTACCCGCTGTCCTTTCTAATGTACACGTCGTTACGGGACTAACACTAGTACCCGCTGTCCTTTCTAATGTACACGNAACTGGAAACTGCTCTGCTGGCCGCATATATTTCGTCAGACACATTAATAAAAATGCGCGACAGAAAATATATATTTAAAAAATGGAATTTAATACAGAACAGAAAATAGTTTTCTAATATTTTTCGCCCTTTATGCGAATCCCCTTGAATATCATAGCAAAAAATTTTTTATCGAAATATTACGCTAATTTAAGTGGATGATTCAATGTTTACTACAGGTTTCCCTGCTGCAGCGTTCACCGCAGTCATATGCTTGGTTCACAGATAACAGAGTCTTTTGGAAGCCTCTTAGTTTCGTGTTCTACCCGCTGTGTATCTTCTGTCCTTTCTAATGTACACGTCGTTACGGGACTAACACTAGTACCCGTGATTCTCTTAAATTTGTAGGTGTGTGTGCAGGCTTATATATATCTCTCGTACAGGCTATATATGTATACATTATATATTCAACTTGAATGTGTATAACGGGAGTAAAACATATTACAGTACCCATAGATTTCAACATTTCGTGTGCAACTATATTATATAATCCAATATTTCACTATTGTACGATTTGCTACTCAGTGTTTGTTTAAATGTCTTCAGTTTTTCGCAATTATTAACTTTTAAAAGAGTACAAACAAAGTATTCTATCAACCCTGATTAAGCTATACTAAAACATAATTCTTCCAAATAACAGTAAAAACCGAAGGACGAAAAATGTAACAAACGACATCCGCAAGTGCTAGTAATATATTTTATAGCTGCAAAAGCAGTTTATACGTAGTTTCATTGTTCGCGTGCATTTATAGATCGCACTGCCGGTACGGCTCTGAACCCTTTCCCAGTTCACATTAATGTTTCCATCCCCAGATGAAATACTACTAGAGGGCAGGAGGAGGCCTGCAGTGAGTAGCTGCCTCCCCAGGTGCCGACGACTATAGTGAAATTCGAATTTATTTACTGCCGCACTAAACCTTTCCCTAACGGCCCTGTCTGGGAATGCATGGGAGACGGAGAGAGAAACAGAGAGAAAGAGAGAAAGGAGAAAAATGTTGTTCGGCCTGACTCCGAGCTTATGTTCTGCCAACATGAGACCTGGCCAGTAACTACTCACGTCATTGAAATGTCTGATTATTGTTGTTAGGAATTATTAATTTTTCCTGCTGAGAATTGCCTGAAAACAGTGGTACTGTTCATAGAAAGCAACGAAGATTGTCGGGTTCCCAATACAGAAAAAAACTGTCACTCTGGTTTAAAAAGCTCTCTTCTGCTTCACCTAGCCGCAGTACAAGTAGAGCGAGGTGTCGCAGTCACGGGGCTCTGGGTTTGAGTCCTGGTTCGATCATCCAGATTTAGATTTTCTATGCTTTCCCAAAATTGTTTCAGAGTAATGCTGGGAGGGTTGGGTTCCTCACTACAGGTCATGATTTACTACTTTCCTGTTTCTGCTTCTCTGAGTGACTTTCTCCGTCTATAATGAACTTTCTGTGGACGAGACGATCAACCCTACCAACCTGCCAAAATATAAAGAGTGAGAGAATATTAAATTTTTTTGGGGTCTCGATTTTTACTGCCGCAGTTAAAAATATAAAAACGAAAAGATTTATACTAAGATAACATCAAAAAAATTATGACTTATTATACAACAGACCAGGTGATAAACAAATTTTTGTAATTAACTACAAAACTGGTTCGCTTTGACTACCATAAAATTATTTATTTTATAACTAGCGACAATCGGTTTTGTACATAAATACAAAATGATCGCGCTAGAGCCACAACATTTAGGTACGGCGGATTTCAACAAAATTAGTTTTGTGGCAGAGTTATTTTTTCCCAGTGCATTTATGACAACATTCTTTTAAACCATAAAAACATAGTCTATTATTTTTACTTTCCATTTCCGCATATTGTAAAAAAAAACCTTATGCTTTTCTAATACTAGTTTACAGGATTACTGTTCATAACGCTCTTAAGAAAAGCATGCTGNTAAAAAAAAACCTTATGCTTTTCTAATACTAGTTTACAGGATTACTGTTCATAACGCTCTTAAGAAAAGCATGCTGTGTAAAGTTTTATGCGCAGTTATGATCTAAATAAAAATAATGGACATTTTTTAATCACATTATTTTATCTGCCTGTGAAATATATAAATTTGTAATTCTAAGGAAAAACAATTGAATTGGAAACATTATGTAGGCCTATACCCCAGGTTTGAATAAAACGTGCTCTGTCGAAAAATGTTGTACTTTTATTTACAACCATTGCTTAACAAACAGACAGCATTTTTAAATATGAAAATTTTTATACCTAAAATAATAAATGAACAATGAAGAGTTGTAGAGACAGTTGGCACAAGCAGTGGTCAAGCTAACGCCANGAACTTTCTGTGGACGAGACGATCAACCCTACCAACCTGCCAAAATATAAAGAGTGAGAGAATATTAAATTTTTTTGGGTCTCGATTTTTACTGCCGCAGTTAAAAACATAAAAACGAAAATATTTATACTAAGATAACATCAAAAAAATTATGACTTATTTTACAACAGACCAGGTGATAAACAAATTTTTGTAATTAACTACAAAACTGGTTCGCTTTGACTACCATAAAATTATTTATTTTATAACTAGCGACAATCGGTTTTGTACATAAATACAAAATGATCGCGCTAGAGCCACAACATTTAGGTACGGCGGATTTCAACAAAATTAGTTTTGTGGCAGAGTTATTTTTTCCCAGTGCATTTATGACAACATTCTTTTAAACCATAAAAACATAGTCTATTATTTTTACTTTCCATTTCCGCATATTGTAAAAAAAAACCTTATGCTTTTCTAATACTGGTTTACAGGATTACTGTTCATAACGCTCTTAAGAAAAGCATGCTGGGTAAAGTTTTATGCGCAGTTATGATCTAAATAAAAATAATGGACATTTTTTAATCACATTATTTTATCTGCCTGTGAAATATATAAATTTGTAATTCTAAGGAAAAACAATTGCATTGGAAACATTATGTAGGCCTATACCCCAGGTTTGAATAAAACGTGCTCTGCCGAAAAATGTTGTACTTTTATTTACAACCATTGCTTAACAAACAGACAGCATTTTTAAATATGAAAATTGTTATACCTAAAATAATAAATGAACAATGAAGAGTTGTAGAGACAGTTGGCACAAGCAGTGGTCAAGCTAACGCCANTTTATACCTAAAATAATAAATGAACAATGAAGAGTTGTAGAGACAGTTGGCACAAGCAGTGGTCAAGCTAACGCCACAAGGCAGCACTGGCTCATGGAAGACAGTTTCTTGGTCACGGAACTCTCATTGCAGCAACTGGGGTGACCTCGCCGCCTTCATCTCCACCGACACAACTGTGGCAAAGCCATCTCCCAGGCCTGAGCGCGAGGGAGGAAGCCAACCAAATTACCTTTTAAAAAGAGCGAGGTTTGAGGGGCGGCGTGCTGCCGTAACTCACGAAGCAATTATCGCAGCTTTCAATTGGTATTTAGTAACTAATGGGCGGCGTGGAGGTGATGGCGTGGGACGCCCTCGGGTCCTGCTGGGTCCGAGGTGGCGACGGATTGCCCGTCGTAACTCTCGGCTCAGACTCGCAGGCGCCGTGATCACCGCCAGATACCACCAGCCCTTGTTAAATATCACCGGCATAAATCCTTCACCCCTGGTGACGCACCGAGAGTCGAGAACTACTACCATTCCCTGCCGAGCCTAGCGCTCTCCCCGCCTCGGACCCCGACATAGCCTTCGAGACACTCCAGCTTCCCTGGAGAAGGCCAGACAACGACNTAGCGCTCTCCCCGCCTCGGACCCCGACATAGCCTTCGAGACACTCCAGCTTCCCTGGAGAAGGCCAGACAACGACACCATTACCGCGTTGTAGAACCCTGATCCACTGAGAACACTGGCGACTTGCAACTGGTCCAGGACACTACCGCAGCCCTCGTCGCCACCAAGCCGTCGCGAGGGAGATATTTCTGAAGCAGCCTGAGGGAGTGGAAGACGCCTTGTAGACTCATTTGCTGGACATTGGCGGGTGTTGCACCAGGCGTAAAATATCGATCTCGAGACAGTATCACCTCACAGATATCACGCTCNGCTGGACATTGGCGGGTGTTGCACCAGGCGTAAAATATCGATCTCGAGACAGTATCACCTCACAGATATCACGCTCAAAGTGCGCGAGTAATAAAATAAAAGTTGTTCCTTTTATGCCTGGAAGTAATCACGACCTTCGTTCAGGCGGAGTGAACTGTAAATTCACTTGTTATGAAACTGGGTTCGCATTTGCTCGGAACAGGGGTGGGCAGTCGTTTCAGGAAAGCAGCCTCCGTGATCCATGACCTCCTACTTTCTCAGGCAAGTCACTGCAAGATGAAACACCTCTGCACGTGAATGAGGCAGAGAGGCCCATTTAAGTCGTCTGCGGCACTAACAGAAATTCGTCATGAGTATCCGGTGTATTATCTCTCAGTACTTGAATATTCCACAGTAAAATCAAATGGATCACTGCTGAGATCATTATATNGTATCCGGTGTATTATCTCTCAGTACTTGAATATTCCACAGTAAAATCAAATGGATCACTGCTGAGATCATTATATTTACACATGGATCTGTGTATGTCGTATCAACCATCAAAATCACTTAGTTTCCGGCCAATAATGACACTCGTAACGTAAAAATTTATATTCCTATTTTACTGTTTCAGAAGTGGAAATAAATTTATCCTNGTATCCGGTGTATTATCTCTCAGTACTTGAATATTCCACAGTAAAATCAAATGGATCACTGCTGAGATCATTATATGTACACATGGATCTGTGTATGTCGTATCAACCATCAAAATCACTTAGTTTCCTGCCAATAATGACACTCGTAACGTAAAAATTTATATTCCTATTTTACTGTTTCAGAAGTGGAAATAAATTTATCCTTGAGAGTAATAATAAAATTCCAAATTGTTACTTGTACCACAAAGCTTCTAGCAAGAATTATTTGTTAAAATTAGTTGCACTAGAAGCATTTAATTGTAAAAGTCGGTGTACCAACAGCAGTTAACATTTGTTCACAGAGAGTACGTGGCTGAACTGATTCTGCTTTCAGACCACACGCAGCTCCGACTATACATTTACCTTATCTACTTCACGCAGGAATAGTGGGCAATGAGGTTAAAGAGAACATTCGCTGGCAAAATCGCTGTTTTCNGTTCTTACAATCATATACTAGGAATAGTGGGCAATGAGGTTAAAGAGAACATTCGCTGGCAAAATCGCTGTTTTCACATAGGGGTGAGGAATTCAGTCTTCAATGTCATGGATAGCTTCAAAAATATTAAAAGTGGGACAGCCACATGAAATTCTGTGACCGAACTTGAATAACTTCACATTATCGACACAGCTATCTCTTAAATAAATTAATACACTCATGAGCAGTTGAATTAGAGGCATCTGCCCAGTATCATGTAGTACCCCCGCTGAAGATGGCGGTGATGCGGCGTCCATGGACTACGAAAGGCACCGGCGGAAGCGGTCAGGAGTCATAGGGTGGCATTCTTAAACATTTCGTTTGCGGACCCGCAAACTTCTCGCTTATAAGAGGGGTAGGTCTCTTAAATATACTACTGTAAACCGAGCTAGAATTCATGAACGAAGTTAGTGCGTCCCTCTTTCGCGAGGCACTTGAGAGACCAATGATTTTCTGAGCATTTTGTGTGAGGCTACAAATGCAAAGCACGATTCCAGATATCGGCAGTTAGCAACAATGTTTTAACTGAAGTGGATTAGCAGAAAATAATACGTAAATTTTTTAAATTTGAAATATGTCACAATTTGTTTTATATATTCTACCATGGCATTATTTTCTCTACTGTGACGTGAAATTATAAAACTGATACCTTAAATTTGAAAAGCGAACACGAAAACCTACAACAAACGCCAATAATTAAAAAATGAATAGTAATAGAAAACATGGAAAATGTAATGTACTGGAAATTCAAGAGCTCTAGCAAGATGTGCTTGGTGGTCGTACTGCTACGATAGCAGGGTTATATTAACCAGCTTTCGAAATTTTGACGTATGTTCAAAACCCGATACTGAATTTTTTTTTTTATATATTATACTCCTCGCAACTCTAACACTCCGGAACTTATATAATTTTCCTCCGAAACACTTTATTAGCAGCACAAACAACGAAAATCAATGAGCTAATTTACAGATACTTCAATGGAATTCATGGAAAGTTCCTTTCCTAAAAAAAAAAAAAATCGTAAACAGATAAATATGTATAATATTAGTTCTAGTCCTAATTTCGCTGCATCAATTTATGATAAGGTGAGCGAGGGACTGATAAATATAATCGTATATAATCCATCAGTTTTTGAGTTCAGTTTTTGAATTTTCTGTATTGTTTTCCGCCTCCCCATTTGCGTTATTCAAGTACAGTAAGCCACCATTTTAAAATAATTGTGTTTGCAAGTGCATTGTTCTCAATTAACGAAACGATCCACGACCGCTACACAGAGTCTCACAATGCACGGAGATCGGCAGGAGAAGGATCCATGGCGCCCACATTCCTCTCTAGAGTACCTCAGACGCATTCGATAGGATTGAAGTCAGGTGACCTCTAGGGACAGACAAGGAACCTCAAGTCCGCGGACTGTTTATCAACCACTCGGTCTCAATTCGGGAGCGGTGGGCTGGTGCATTGTCTTACTATACGTACACGTCTCCTACAAGGTGCTGTAGGCGCAGACACGGTGTGCCAGCATGTCCCTGCACCGTTCGCTAGTGAGGGACGATGGCATGTGTACCAGACATGTTTTATCCCACATATACGGTCCCCGGAACCGCTAGGAAATAGCAAAAAGCTATCACGAGGATCGTAAACACCAGATACGATCACGTCTGAACACAAAAACAAATATCCGCAAACAATCTTACCCAAAAAGCGGATAAAAATACTAGTTCGTCTCAAGAATGAAAACAGATTTCACCAGAATATATCCTGTGCTGACTACATGCTGTATGGCTAGAAAGCGAAGAAAAAGGAAGTAACCTCATCGGAACACCTATATATACAAAGGTATACTCCAAACTTCATGGTCTCGTGCGAATAATCGATACATACTCGAAAGTCGAGAAAGATATTTAATAATACACAAATGAGGTTTTTCATTTTGCTAATTGAAATTAGGAATTTACACTATATTATGTACTTTAATAATTAACAAACATTAAGAAAATAATTTTCTTTAAAAAGGAATAAAAGAAGTTACAAGTATAAACATCGAAACATTACACAATATGCTGATGATAAAAATTTTTTACAACTTTAAAGTGAATGAACAAATTAATTAAGCTTAACTAAAGCACGTTACAATAAAAACAAATTATTTGATGAAATACCAGTTATATAAGAAAGAAAATTAATGGAATTACAATGACATGAAACAAGTGCCAACACAACTGGCACATTGGATAAGCACTATTAGCTTCAACCTTTGAGAAAAAAATTCCCTGTCACGACCTGCGTATACTTTGATAGATACACTGACTGGTACGCTCCCAGTACAGTTGGCAGCGACGTGGCAAAAGTAGTTCCATGTACCAATGTTGTAGCGAAAAAAAGCGCTCTTCAAATATATGATAATATTTTAGTTACTTTTTCATACACATAGAGAAATAATTTGTATATTAAAAACATTTACATTCCTAGCAGATATTAAGAATTGCAATATTAATTTTACATTACGTTAGACGGATATAAAACAAACAGAACTTATAAAAGAACCAATATACCTTCGAACAGCCTATAATGGGTCTCGTTTCTGCAAATCTGTTAATTTCGTTATTCGTGTGCACCAAATTAAAAATAAAATTGTGACGTTGATACGGATTTGTCAAAAAGTATGGCAGAAATTGTTTTGCAAGCGCATTCACTAGGTTTCCAAATATCCCTAATCATGGTTTGACTAACATCGTCGAGCTGCGGTGCTACAAGGCAGCAAGCTGGCCCTACAATATGGCAGACTGGTGATACAAGGTGGCAGGCTGGCGCTACAAGGTGGCAGACTGGTGATACAAGGTGGCAGACTGGTGATACAAGGTGGCAGGCTGGCGCTACAATATGGCAGACTGGTGATACAAGGTGGCAGGCTGGCGCTACAAGGTGGCAGACTGGTGATACAAGGTGGCAGGCTGGTGCAACTGCGTGTACCCATGGAGGAATAGGTTGAGTGTGGAAGTGAGAAATGGCGGGTGGAGATAAGAGAGTGTGGAGCACGCTGTATAGCCTCGCGACGGGGGTTAGCACGGCAGGCGGACCCATGCAGCGTCGCTAGCCTCGCTTGAATGTGGGGCAGAGACCCCGGTGGTTGAAGCGCCAGCAATCAGGTCGTTTAGATGGCCGGCACGCTCGCCATTTGTCATCCCCGCCTGCAGGTCCGGTCCCGTGAAGGTATACCATGCACTGAAGACGTGGCAGAGTGGTGTTCGTCTACTGCGCTAAAACATACACCTACCAACACAGCTGTCAAAGTCTCGTGATGAACACTAGTGAACGTGCTTGTTTATATCTGAAGTTTCAAACGATAAGCCCTTTCATATCAATAAAATACTTTTACTAATTTCAATTTAACATTATTGCATTAGGACTATACAAGTATCTCAAAGCACTAGTTAAAATAAACAGTATTCTAACGTCAAATTATGTCCATGTCGTTTTGATGGTAGTTTTGGCAGGAAATCACTTCAATTTTGGGTCACGGAGTAGTTTCTGCACATCTCGGGTGCGCACTTTACAATGATCCTACTACCCAAGTCTGACCAATAAAAAAGCAATTTTCGGTGTATTTTAGTTCATTTAAATGTATGCTCTTCTGTAGGTTGCTAAACTTTATGCTTGGAATTTTTTTTTTTCTGAATTATTATTTTTTGCTGTGAAACTGAAGCAGTAAAAAGTAAAAACTTCACTGGGTTTATTTCCATCTGAACCGCTGTTTACTGCTTAAGTTTTTAATTGTGTAAACCCCTTAACTGTTGGTTCGGACAGGTGGGTATTTGTTAATTGCCATATGAAATGTTCATCAAATGCACCGTCAGGACAGCTGCCTCTCAACTACACTGCACGCAAGACCTCTGCAGGCTTGTGTAACGGCAGATGTTACGCGGGGGGTGCAACGTTTATCAAGCGAACACATAATGTCGGTGAGGGGTGGTGCACGGCTATCGGCTCTGTTTCACTGTCGACGCCACACAAATACACTTTATTAAATTCACTGATAAGTAAAATATTTCATTTGCGTTACTATAATTTTCATTCAGATTATTTATTACTAAATTCGACAGCATTAAATAGGTAGCCATGTTCCCTCCAAGCATAGGTTATAATCAAGCATCGCCAATCCAACACCACTGCAAATGATTCATTTAATGAAATATCACTTCGCAATATTTTTAGACACAAGACGATTATCTGATTTTTTTGACAATGCATATTATTTGATGATTTCATTTCTGTATCGACCAAAGGTTGACTGTTTACATTGCATTCGTGGGGAAAGTGTGATTTATTAATTAAAACAGGCGTAATTTGATTTTCAACCATCTTAAATTAAGATTTCCTAGAATTATTTTTAAGGTTGCATTTGTAGAAGTACTAGAGTACTTGTTGGTTTCTTAACTTCGGCCTCTGACTCGAACAATTTCAACATTCTGTACATCACTTCCCACGTTTCGAGTACGTCTTTTATGTTTTGTTCTACATCAAATAAGAGGAATATTTTTGAACACAGGCTAATGCTATTGTGGTTACTGTAACGTGCACACGCTCACCACAATACTTGAAAATTGGAAAACTAATTCTCCTTCACAGTGTCGCATCAAACTGTTGCCTATGCAGTGTCGGGCATCTGCAGGATTGGCAGTTGCAAAACAAATGCTGTTTAAGACAACTGCATTGCGGTCAAATGAACGTGTTTCTCGTGCCTGTCTAACTGATGGCATTTCATCTCAGTCACTGAGAGCGTTGCAGTCCAGGAAAAGCAATACTGCATAGTTCAGTTCTGAGTCGGCACCATTCTCTATTTCGATGAAACGCTGGCGTTTGGTGACACGATCCTTACATCTTCAGTGCCCTGCCAACTAATACCATGTTTGTCGGGCAAAGTCATGAATTGTAGTAAGAAGAAGAAAGTTGCAGCTGTGCTTCACACTCCATATGATGTGACACTATTTTGACATTCTTAAAAAAATAGTAATGTATCGTTCCGGATTATCTGATATATGTCAGTAGACCAAGCGTCTGAAGTGTGTTTATAAGCATGAGCTTATAGAAATGGAATTCATCCTTCAGCCATATATTTTATATATCNCAAGCGTCTGAAGTGTGTTTATAAGCATGAGCTTATAGAAATGGAATTCATCCTTCAGCCATATATTTTATATATCGGGCAATTCATCCCGGTAAAGATTTTTAACTAAAAAAATTAAATAATAGTTAAAATTGAAATAGATGAAGAAACTATATATTAGACGCATTAAAGTATTTTATCTGAAAATTACACACGGAATAAATACAGAAATATAAAATAAACTTACCTTATTCAGCTATTTACGTGGAACCTATAAGCCGAATTCAGAATAAAGTTGCATGAGGAAACAGCAACGGAGTACTAGAAACTGATGGTCCTATCGACTTTTCTACGTGGCAATGGAAACTAAAGTGATTAAAGAATAACACAGGCCTGCGAAATGAGATTCTTCAGATATTTGGAGTGGTATATTTTAATGGACAAGAAATTAAAATATTCGAGTTCAATTTAGAGAATACCACTGAAAACAATAATTGTTAGTAAATAAAATTAGAGAAGTTTGGGCGGCTCGTAGAAATGAGGTATTGAGAGCCAATGGGCGTGTTGCGAGGTGGATATTATGGAGCAGTGCCGGAATTCAAGGACGGGAGAAACGGCAGACTCCCGAGAAAATCCGCAGACCAGCAGCATCGTCCGGCACGATTCCCACTTGCAAAATTCAGGAGTAACCCCGCCGGGGATCTAACCTGGTAAACTTGGTCGGGGGGGGGGTGCAATAGGTACTGCGACACCACGGCATCTAAATAAAATGTTGTTCGTGTACCATACACTAGAACAACAAAACAATTAAACAATACAGTGTAAACTCAGACGTCGAGGAACACTGTGGAAGTATATGTTGTATAGGGGATGGAAGGGGTTACACGACTGAATCGATTATGACGATGATGATGATTAGAAACTCTCACTATATTTACCGCGGGGATAACGAGATAATGAGATGGTTATGATATTGCAGGAACATTAACTGTTACTGGTAAAAGAAATTATGAGAGTATTTTTTGAGAAGCAACCGAATTCAGACAGTTTGTGGAAGGAGCAGTGCGACTAGCCAGTGTAATAATTTTGCATGAAGCAGGCTGGTCTACGTAAGACTGCCTACGTAAAGCGTTACAGCAGGTAGCTGTGTAGTGAGGGGGAGAANTCCATTTCCAATATTAATTTAGCCTTTTAAGTAATTAAAAATGTTTTTCTCATTTACGTTTATCTCAGCCAAATTGCTGATCTTCTTGGCTTTATCACCATTCAATTCCGAACTCCATCACATGAAGTGCGGATTTCGCGATGTATGTGTAGAAGCGCTAATCCATTCAGTCGCTGGTGTCTTGAACTGTTTGTCAAGCATGTTTTCAGACGTCTGAGAGTATAGAATGTCGCCTGGCTTGTGCAGGTCATAACTGGCAAAGTGACGAATATCTTTGGCAGTGTTTTTATTGATGGAAAAATATTAAATTACATCACATCTTAAACATAATTCCAATCNTGACGAATATCTTTGGCAGTGTTTTTATTGATGGAAAAATATTAAATTACATCACATCTTAAACATAATTCCAATCCAGATCGTAGTTTTACATGGAGTTGGTTGACAGTCATATTCGGCATCTGAAGTACATCAACGACTATTTGCTTGCTAAAATGGATGTCTGTTTAATAGAACTTTATCAGAACTTTTATACCTTGCTCCTGATCTTCGGTTAAGTGACTNTGCTAAAATGGATGTCTGTTTAATAGAACTTTATCAGAACTTTTATACCTTGCTCCTGATCTTCGGTTAAGTGACTATTTTCTATTTTCAGTAAACAACTGAAGCTGCCAAGTATACCTCCGTGGATTAAAAATCTGTTACCCATTACGTTATGGAGGTGATGTAGAACTGAAATAATGTACGAAATACTGAAATACAGCTGTGCTGTTGCATCGGTGTGTTTGAGGAGTTGCCAACATGACGTCCAACGACTCTGCAAACTTTAATATGCCTTTTGCAATAAAGCACTAATATTTCCTCAGCTTTTTGTCTGAGATGGGTTACTTGGAGTTCCACAGTTTCTACCATATTAACGGCAGATGATAGGTCTACTCACTCCTGCTGTAAAGAACGACAAACAGGCAAGGTGAATGGAAACAGCAGTGCAAGCAAGTGACGACTCGCTGCAAATGAGGACTGTTCAATTACGTCGTGAAGTAGTTGTGCAGCTGAAGATGTATCACATTCCTTCCATTGCCTGATCTCTAATTGGATCGCTTGCAGAGAGGAGGCATTATCTCAAGGAGGCATGCTGAATCTTGCCTCTCAATCCACCGAGTTTCGCAATGTTTCTTCTTCTTGAGAAAGGGGGGGTAGGGGGATCTAACTTCACACAACAAGGTTCTGTTTTGAAATCTCGGCTGTACAATGAAGGTGTGTGTCAATTCTCGTAAGTGTGTTTTGTTTAGTTTCGCACCTAAGCCGCCACTCAGTAGTCCAAAAAGCGCAAACAAATAAAAAGATTAAGGAACAAGCTATAATAATATCTAATCAAATAACGTAACCATCACTTTGTGCTCTAGGAGTGAGTGAAGTGAGTGAAGATATTTGGACGGCTCTTAACATCGCCGATTTCTTCATTACATGCGTGCAACTCCGAGTACCTGCTGGTGATTGAAAGTTTGACGGAGTTACTTTTTACACATTACTCCTCCTGTGTAATCCGATAGCACATCGTGTTACAAGTTGTTGCACGTACTGCCGCTCATAATTTTGCAACTCCATCCGGGAATTTCAGAGAGTAAGACACAGACGACAACACAGCAGGTCCTTCCACATTGCAGAGACCCATGACTAACACCTAGCATTGCAGAGACCCGTAACTAATACCTAGCATTGGATTCAGATTTAGGAAGGAACTCTATTCGAACCCTGCTGATGCACGTCCACGTATTATTTTTGTTCACTTTTATTTACCAACTTTGTGACATAGGTATTCAAGTAACTTATATAATAAAAAAATCTAAATTTGCTTTAAATGAATTGTTGTGTATGAGGAATGTCACTGGCGAGTTGTCAGGTTGTTGAAGAGTACGGAGGGGACAAGTTACTGCAGTCCACTGTATTTCACAAGGACCTCGGCTTGCGAAGAAAGGAATTGTTATAATTAGTACAGTTTGTTTAGAAATATCGTTTTTACTCATTCTTACCATACATCTATCTTCTTCCAAAAAAAAATCGCTTGTAACAGCGGCGGTTAGATACCGTGTCATATTCAATTAAAATATTGTTATTTTTCCTCACATTTTATGCCTTAGGTTATACCTAATAGACTTGTCTTAAGCGAGGTGGCAGGCCAACTAGGTGCATTCAAAGTCTTAGTATACCTCGAAGTCATAAGTTTAAACGAAAATTGACACAAATATTGAATATTTTTTCAAACTTATTCTTGAAAGTATATCAGTTTTGCTAACTTACTTTTAACTAACTTAAATGATCTACATGACGATATTATTTTGTTGTCAGCTGTTTAGTATTTACACCGTAATAAATATATGTCAACTCATTGGAATGAAAATTGGAAAGATTGAGTTATGGTTGTAAAACATTTTTTTACAGGTATTCCAAAGCATTGTAATTAGTTATTGTAATTAGAATAGTTAATTGTANATTCAAAGTCTTAGTATACCTCGAAGTCATAAGTTTAAACGAAAATTGACACAAATATTGAATATTTTTTCAAACTGATTCTTGAAAGTATATCAGTTTTGCTAACTTAAATGATCTACATGACGATATTCTTTTGTTGTCAGCTGTTTAGTATTTACATCGTAATAAATATATGTCAACTCATTGGAATGAAAATTGGAAAGATTGAGTCATGGTTGTAAAACATTTTTTTACAGGTATTCCAAAGCATTGTAATTAGTTATTGTAATTAGAATAGTTAATTGTANTATGGTTGTAAAACATTTTTTTACAGGTATTCCAAAGCATTGTAATTAGTTATTGTAATTAGAATAGTTAATTGTAATTTTAACAGTTTACTAACATACACATTAAAAGTTAAGATGAATAACCAAAAAACCTGCGTCAGTCTAAATAGAGAGATTTGCGCCTTCGTTTGTCCGCCGATCGCCGTCCTATCCCAGATATTCACAGCTAACAACTCGCAAAACGCTGCATTGATAGAACTGCATTTCAATACGTCTTCATAATTACAACCATTTATGCTCCGCCGCCTTCGTTTAACTTCACAATAAATAACATTGTGATGCGTTAGTCTTTTTTTATGGTATACTTCATTCAGCCNCGCCGCCTTCGTTTAACTTCACAATAAATAACATTGTGATGCGTTAGTCTTTTTTTATGGTATACTTCATTCAGCCAACTTTCATTAAAAAGGAAAGGGAAATAGTTGATGATGCCAGCTTATGTGCGTGCATGTGTTAGCCACTGCTGTAATGTTTTGAAAACATTCATTGATTTATACTAAACTTGGGGCATAAGTGGTGCCTACAAAACGACACCATAATTTTCTCATATTTCAGGGCCGTGGCCAGGATGTTTCATTACGTTTATAACCAATAGTATATCTCAGGGACTATTTCCATAAAACTTTATACAGAACCTAGATCAACATTGGTGAAGTAATTGCAGTATTTCGACACGCCTCCTTACCTAATTTGCCTTCTTCACGCCCCCACTGTTGCTCCCACCACATTTTAAACTCAAACTTAGTAGTATCAGTTACGTAATATAAAATCACTGTTCATTATTAGCTAATTTTCTTTAACGTCTCACAACGCCAGCGGTATTAAATAACTACCTCTCACGTTTTTTTTATTGTGATTTATGTCATAACAACTAAAGCCAGACCACTGAATATTTTGGTTCGAGAAAGTACTTACCAATTAGTCGTGACTGTCAGTATAACACAGGAAATCTTACATAAAGTCTTGATTCTACTGTATTTTACGAAGCTACGCAAATGCCTGCGATTACTGTGCACGGCTGCATGCGGTTTGACACATGTCTACGTAAACATCCCATCGCAGTAGTTTGGAATGCATTCAGGCGAACTACTTGCGTCGTAAACCCACTTTATAAAGAAGAGTCCAGCACTAGGCTAGCGGCAGAGTCAACACACAACCTCTCGGCGCAGGCACACAGATCTCACTCAGTGACGAGTTAACTTCATATAACAGTGGCGTATCACGCATCAATTCGCATAATGTTTGTACTGTGGACGCCATTCGTTTCATCGTTAAAGTCGATTACTTGCTTTGGAAAATGTTAAACACGCATAATTGTGAAAATATGTTGTCATAATAACAAAGAACTAAACTAAACTCGCAACAGTTTACTCGATAAATCATGTACATAGTTTTTCAACTCAGATTTGTGCTGGAAGGATTTTTTTTTTTATGAGATGGTTCTGAAAAAATAATTATTTTAAATTTTGAAATGCTTAAGTAAATTAATATATTTATAGTCTGCTTTCCTTAAAGTGATAGGCTTATGCAATCATGAGGATTTGTCTAGAATGTATGTTCCTATTCCTAATAACAATTGAACCTGTGAACCAAATTTCACCAAGGTCGGTACACAAAAAGTACTTAATAAGAACATCCAACATATATGGTTTTTTTTTTTTACCACGACGAGTGCTTATTTTCAAAATGATGGTCATTATAATATTTTGGTTGCCATTTCATATCTCGGGAATCATTTAACTAATTTAGACAACATTTCATAATTTTACATTTAAATATATATATCTGGGATGTATATTGTAATTGGTATTCCAATTTATGAGATAGCACATAATGAAAAAATTAACCCTTTGCATCATGATGTTGTGAAACTATGCAACTGATTTACGTCAAGTTTCGCAGTTAACTAATAGTAGTCCATTTTACCATAGAGAACTAAAATTCATCAAACACTTATTTTCGACATGGTGGCCATATAAATATTTTAGGTTATATACACCATACCAACTAACTAATTTCGACGAAACTTGGTATGCTGAATGTATGAACTACACCAAAGAGCAAANGAAAAAAAAAAAAGCTGGTATAGGCGTGCGTATGCAAATAACAGAGGTATGGAACCAACCAGAGTAACGCGATGCGGTCGGCAGCTAGAACGGTTACTGCTGCTACAATGGCAGGTTATCAAGATTTAAGTGAGNAGTTACGTAATATAAAATCACTGTTCATTATTAGCTAATTTTCTTTAACGTCTCACAACGCCAGCGGTATTAAATACCTACCTCTCACGTTTTTTTTATTGTGATTTATGTCATAACAACTAAAGCCAGACCACTGAATATTTGGTTCGAGAAAGTACTTACCAATTAGTCGTGACTGTCAGTATAACACAGGAAATCTTACATAAAGTCTTGATNTTTTGGTTCGAGAAAGTACTTACCAATTAGTCGTGACTGTCAGTATAACACAGGAAATCTTACATAAAGTCTTGATTCTACTGTATTTTACGAAGCTACGCAAATGCCTGCGATTACTGTGCACGGCTGCATGCGGTTTGACACATGTCTACGTAAACATCCCATCGCAGTAGTTTGGAATGCATTCAGGCGAACTACTTGCGTCGTAAACCCACTTTATAAAGAAGAGTCCAGCACTAGGCTAGCGGCAGAGTCAACACACAACCTCTCGGCGCAGGCACACAGATCTCACTCAGTGACGAGTTAACTTCATATAACAGTGGCGTATCACGCATCAATTCGCATAATGTTTGTACTGTGGACGCCATTCGTTTCATCGTTAAAGTCGATTACTTGCTTTGGAAAATGTTAAACACGCATAATTGTGAAAATATGTTGTCATAATAACAAAGAACTAAACTAAACTCGCAACAGTTTACTCGATAAATCATGTACATAGTTTTTCAACTCAGATTTGTGCTGNACAAAGAACTAAACTAAACTCGCAACAGTTTACTCGATAAATCATGTACATAGTTTTTCAACTCAGATTTGTGCTGAAAGGATTTTTTTTTTTATGAGATGGTTCTGAAAAAATAATTATTTTAAATTTTGAAATGCTTAAGTAAATAATTATATTTATAGTCTGCTTTCCTTAAAGTGATAGGCTTATGCAATCATGAGGATTTGTCTAGAATGTATGTTCCTATTCCTAATAACAATTGAACCTGTGAACCAAATTTCACCAAGGTCGGTACACAAAAAGTACTTAATAAGAACATCCAACATATATGGTATTATTTTTTTACCACGACGAGTGCTTATTTTCAAAATGATGGTCATTATAATATTTTGGTTGCCATTTCATATCTCGGGAATCATTTAACTAATTTAGACAACATTTCATAATTTTACATTTAAATATATATATCTGGGATGTATATTGTAATTGGTATTCCAATTTATGAGATAGCACATAATGAAAAAATTAACCCTTTGCATCATGATGTTGTGAAACTATGCAACTGATTTACGTCAAGTTTCGCAGTTAACTAATAGTAGTCCATTTTACCATATATAACTAAAATTCATCAAACACTTATTTTCGACATGGTGGCCAAATAAATATTTTAGGTTATATACACCATACCAACTAACTAATTTCGACGAAACTTGGTATGCTGAATGTATGAACTACACCAAAGAGCAAAAAAAAAAAACTGGTATAGGCGTGCGTATGCAAATAACAGAGGTATGGAACCAATCAGAGTAACGCGATGCGGTCGGCAGCTAGATCGGTTACTGCTGCTACAATGGCAGGTTATCAAGATTTAAGTGAGTTTGAACGTGGTGTTATAGTCGGCACACGAGAGATGGGACATAGCATCTCCAAGGTAGCGATAGCATTTGGATGTTCGCGTACGACCATTTCATAAGTGTACCGTGAATATCGGGAATCCGGTAAAACGTCGCATCTTAGAAATCGCTGCGGCTGGAAAAATATCGTGAAAGAACGGGACAAACGACGACTGACGAGAATCATAAAAAGTGACAGATGTGCAACCCTTTCTCAAATTGGCGCAAATTGGATTTGTGGACTGCCCTGCAGGATTCATGGTGTGAATTACTCCCTGTATACCTTCAGACATTAGTCGAGTCCATGCCACGTCGTCTTGCGGCACTTCTGCCTACTGTGGCGGTGGAGGGGGGGGGGGGAGACTACACGATATTAGGCAGGTAAGCCAGTTTTTTTTGGCTCTTCAGTGTACAAGCAATATATTAAAATACATTGCTTATTTTGTCTTTCATTTTGTCAAATAACGCCACATAAAACAATTCAATGTTTGTGTCATATTTCGAGAAACAATTATCCGATTCCTACCCAGTTTGGAAGCAAAAAATACCACAGTGCTCCATGTAAACTGATATGTTTTATGTGGGCCAGACATTCATTTTTAAAATGGACACCATACGAAAACCTTTTATTGCTATACTGTATCTGCGAAACCACGACGAAAGTTGTATGCTGGCAGTAGCCTATGTTACAAAATAATATCAGATGTGACTACACGTCGCCTCTTTTTTCCGCAATTTTGCAAGATAGCTCCACTTTTATGCCATATCTCGAGAAATAATAAACACATTCCCACTTAATTCTGGCGTTCAAACATTACTACTGTAGGTCATTTNTATGCCATATCTCGAGAAATAATAAACACATTCCCACTTAATTCTGGCGTTCAAACATTACTACTGTAGGTCATTTAAGCTTATGTGATTAAAGTTGATCAGATATTTACTTTTTAAAATACTGCAATATATGTAATATATAGGTGCATATATATACATAGAAAAACACCTTGCTTTTATTAAGGTGTAAGAGAAGAGCCGACTTCATCAAATTTACTGGCATACATGTGTAGAGGAAATTATGCTGATTAGTTTTGTGGACNCTAAGAGAAGAGCCGACTTCATCAAATTTACTGGCATACATGTGTAGAGGAAATTATGCTGATTAGTTTTGTGGACAATTAATTGTTGCAATATATATTATACCAGCGAACCGGCCCGGCTTCACCCGCGTACAATTGAGTTTTACAGTGATAAACTAATAAATAAATTGAGAAAAGNTATGCCATATCTCGAGAAATAATAAACACATTCCCACTTAATTCTGGCGTTCAAACATTACTACTGTAGGTCATTTCAGCTTATGTGATTAAAGTTGATCAGATATTTACTTTTTAAAATACTGCAATATATGTAATATATAGGTGCATATATATACATAGAAAAACACCTTGCTTTTATTAAGGTCTAAGAGAAGAGCCGACTTCATCAAATTTACTGGCATACATGTGTAGAGGAAATTATGCTGATTAGTTTTGTGGACAATTAATTGTTGCAATATATATTATACCAGCGAACCGGCCCGGCTTCACCCGCGTACAATTGAGTTTTACAGTGATAAACTAATAAATAAATTGAGAAAAGACAATTCATGTATGTGAAAACTAAATTATAAAATTATACTATGTTGACCTAGGTTTTTAACTGATTGCGACAACCCAAAATGAAGGAAATATTTTTANTAAATTATAAAATTATACTATGTTGACCTAGGTTTTTAACTGATTGCGACAACCCAAAATGAAGGAAATATTTTTACCCGATAACCAAACAGTAGGGTATTGTTTTTGGAGTATATCTGTGCAACTATCGCGTAATTACCACATTTCCGCTTTCCAGCGTCGATGTATGAAAATCAAAACGTGAGTTACATCAAGTTGTAGCTTTAGAAATAAGTGTACGTAGGTACTACTTTTTACCTTTGGCTGAGGGATCTTAATCTATCAACAAAGTTAAGCAACGTTCCCAGCGGCACACATTTGGATGGGTGACCGTTNTGGCTGAGGGATCTTAATCTATCAACAAAGTTAAGCAACGTTCCCAGCGGCACACATTTGGATGGGTGACCGTTTACTGGTATAACATCTGAGCGCTTCCGGTCTTCGGAGGGCACGTTAAATATTCGGTCCCGGTTGTTATCGATTGATAGCAGTCGTTAAGCCATTTCAGAGGTCCTTGGGTGGCCTGATAAACTCTGACACCAGAGGAAAAAATATTTTGGTCACGTTCCCAGCCGTTGCAGTATTAGGTTTCATTGTCATTCCACAGGAACCGTACAATTTNAAAAAAATATTTTGGTCACGTTCCCAGCCGTTGCAGTATTAGGTTTCATTGTCATTCCACAGGAACCGTACAATTTACCGGGGTAAAAAGTATCCTATGTCCTATTACAGGACCTAAAGTACCTGCATACCAAATTTCATCAAAATCCGTCCAGCCGTTATGGAGCTGAGTTGTAACAAACATACACACACAGACTTTCGCATTTATAATAATAGTAGGATTATGTGATATAATTTTATTGAATTATAAAATAATACAAATTAATAATATAATACCCGTAAGCGTTTTCACATGTGTGTTTCTCAATTTTTTTGTTTATTTCCATGAATGTTCTAAAATAGTTTACTAGGCGTACGAAATGTTCAGGAAGCTCATAATATCTTTACCCTAGCGAAGCGCTTCTCTTGATAATTTAAGAAATTACCTAATTATTAAAATTAAGTTAGGTATTTTTTCTATCAGAAATGATTAAAATATATTTTCTTTTGGCATGTTAAGGTAACTTGAAAACTTTAAGTAAATTTATTAAATAATTTAACGTTCCATTTTTTTATATCTATTTTTAATCATTAGGATGTAAAAGGAAACATCGAAAAAAAGACATTTGTATTTTCTTATCACGCTGCTCTTGAAAGCTCTGACTGAAAATAAAAAAAAACGAAATACGCGACCAAGAAGGAGGAATTGTTACTTCTTTATTATTTTGTAATCTAATAACTAAACCAGTTATCCTACCAGAATGTTACCTGACTAGCGACTGTGAACACCTGACTAGCGACTGTGAACACCTGACTAGCGACTGTGAACCAGGGAAGAAATGAATCTTCGGGCAATATATACTGCTTCAGTCCTAGGTGAGCATGTTCCTCTATTATATGCAGCGCATCGTAACTGCATATGTAATACATATTGCATGTAGATGCATACTGTGCATGTTGCACTNGAAACATCGAAAAAAAGACATTTGTATTTTCTTATCACGCTGCTCTTGAAAGCTCTGACTGAAAATAAAAAAAAACTAAATACGCGACCAAGAAGGAGGAATTGTTACTTCTTTATTATTTTGTAATCTAATAACTAAACCAGTTATCCTACCAGAATGTTACCTGACTAGCGACTGTGAACACCTGACTAGCGACTGTGAACCAGGGAAGAAATGAATCTTCGGGCAATATATACTGCTTCAGTCCTAGGTGAGCATGTTCTTCTATTATATGCAGCGCATCGTAACTGCATATGTAATACATATTGCATGTAGATGCATACTGTGCATGTTGCACTTTCACGCTGGTAGCAGATATGTCCCTAGGCCAACGCGCTCACCGGACTCCACGAGGGGAAAGAAACTGTCAGACAGGATAGCACTGTCCTGGTTGTAACCCAGCCTGGAAAAATTCACGCAAAAATAGCCCGCTCAAGATTGTGTACCTTTCTACTTGACATATATGTTATTCTTAACCATTTACATCAAGTTTAATGAAGTCTGAGATAATTGCAATGCGGTTGTCAGGAAATCGTCAAATTTTATTTGAAGAAACGGCAATGACTTAAAACAAACGCGAAAAGTACTGGAGAATTTAAAGATGAAGAACGTGTGAACTAAGAGTATTAAGTGTACCTGTCATCAGAATGTATGCAGAATAGCCAGCCTACCAGTGTTATTTATGCCACGAGTTATTATTTCCGTATTGTCAAAATATATACTTTACAGAATTATAACGCCCAATACCATAGATAAATCATAATTGAGTTTAACTAACTTCGCCGGTGAATCGGAGTTTTCATCTTAAGTAATTAGTTTTGAATCGGAAAATAGAAAATACGAAATTTAAAGTCACTAAATGCACCGAAATGTTTGTATAATAATTCGAGAGACTAGAATACTTCTAAGCACCATCCTAATACAAAACGACCCAAATGGTGTTGATTTTTCTGGCGTTTAAAAACACCTTAGAACTATGTCGAAGTATTCGAGCGGAACTTTAATCGTGTTAATCTCGTGGGCCGTGTGTTTTATTTGCAAATTGTTTATAACAATTGTTAAAGCGGTGCAAACGTGGCCACTGTGGTGTGAATGGCTTGGCGTGCAGGACAAATTGATAGAGTGGCGCCGACATCAATTAGACATTGTGAGGTCAAGAAATTAATATGTGGGTATTTGTTATGAAAAATCACCGATATCACTAATAAAGCGGGGTGGGGGGGTTAAATGGTGCTCTTTAAACATTTCTTCATACCTGAACATTGAATATACCGCTGGTAGAAATTGTGATATTTTTAAGGAGAAATTTTGTTTGAGTGATACCGTTATCATACCCAGAGCCTTACCCACTCAAAATTAGTATTATATTAATGTTAGGATAAACATTATATGAATTTTATATACTGCGATTAAATACTTATTTCCATGTGTGATAGTGCCTTAACCGAAACACATTCATTCATAGACGTAGGCCTACATAATGTGAAGGAGGGAAGCATAGTCAATATTTTTGTTGCCATTATTATTCATGTACGAGTATTAAAAATTTTCACACCTCAACACGACAAAATTAGCACAACGTTAAAACTTACTTGAAATATAGCACAAATGCTTTTACTGAAGGAATGTCGATTAGCAAAATGATAAAACTTACTTGAAAAATAACACAGATTCCTTTACTGAAGGAATGTCAGTTACTATAACGATTAAACTTATTTGAAATATAACACAAATTCCTTTACTGTGTGAATGTCAATTAGCACAAGGACAAAACTCACTTGAAATATAACACAAATGCCTTTACTGAAGGAATGTAAATTAGCACAACGACAAAACTTACTTGAAATATAACACAAATGCCTTTACNGACAAAACTTACTTGAAATATAACACAAATGCCTTTACTGAAGGAATATCCTATTCCTTTGCTTAACCACAACATGTAGCGCACTTAATAGCTTTCATGTGTAAATGCAGTTCGCTGAAGGAATGTCCACTTTCTTGTCTCATTTCTTCCAGAGTTTAACCTCAGATGTCCCATCATTGAATGCAAGTACGTCTTATGTCTTTTAAGACCAGAGAAAGACCTCTCTCCTCTTGCTGTTGTCACGGGAATTGTCGTCACAATTTTAAAAAACTTGAAGAGTTCTGAAAGCAAAACCTTGATATTACCTTGCTTGAAGTGATTGATAATATCATCTACGTTATCAACAACTTTCCCTTCATTTTGCAGCAAATAATGAAACATCCCTCTGTGAGGCACAAAGACGATCAGGGTCGACATCATCTTTGTAGAATTGCACAATTTATTCTTTGTTTGCATCACTCCCAAGTAGAAACTGCTTCACTTCCAACAAAAAATTGTCAAATGCTGTTTTAAAACAGGAAATGAAACTATTTACAATCCTATCTATGATTTCGAAGAATAGGCACCTGTACCTTTGCTCCATTGAATCAAACTGCTCTGTTGAGTTTTCTTGAGAATTGTCGTACCGTTGGGGAATCTCTTTCTTTCTGGGTAAAATAGGTGAATGTATTTGCCTGTTTTTGTCTCTTGTTTCAGACCAGATTACTTGGAAACTTCCTCTGAAAAATTTGAATGATTTATTTCAGGGTCGTAATCAATCTATGAGCCTCTCGTAAGTGAAGCAATTTCTTTTGCATAGTACAATTTGCAGTGTCTATTTGGCCATCTAATTTGACAATAACAGTTAGTTTTAAAAATGAGGCAGCTTTAGATCCAGTTTCGGTTGAACCTTTACTTGAAAAGTCAGTAAACATTTTCATCAAATCTGTATAATTTGAAAGGACAGTAGAAAGTGACACATTTCAATGTCCATCTTGTTGAACATAATATTAATACTTAACTTGCACTACAGACATCTGGAAGTTTCCTGGACCAAATACATGTTCACTTGCGATTATAAAGAAAAACATTCCCCAATTTGTTTGAATTAGAATTTATTATTAGGCCAGGAAACAGTAATGTTCTGCAACATTTGCCAACAAATTGTTACATTTGAATAATGTTAAGATACATGAGAATTTTGGAGTGGCAAAATGGCTCTCTGCCCCTCCAGGGTAAACCTTGGGGAGGGGGGGCAAAAGTAGCCTTGAACCCCCCCCCCTCCTAGGCAGCTCGACTGACTTGGCGGCCATCATGGTAGCACGTAGGAACTCTGTAGAATGTGAGAATGTAACCAGGTTTGCCATTCAACCTGCAATAATTTTTTCATTCATGTTGCTTATTTACTAACAATTTCTATGCTGGTAATCCGCAATAGGTGCTGCTTACAAGATGAACCTTAATTACTTCTTGCAATAAGAATTCTGCCAAAAACTAGTGGTTTTCTACATCACGAGCTTAAAAGAAAATTTGAGGTGGACAGGCAGGATATCATGTTATCTTCATCTAGTGCTANGGTTTTCTACATCACGAGCTTAAAAGAAAATTTGAGGTGGACAGGCAGGATATCATGTTATCTTCATCTAGTGCTACAAACTTTAAAATGGAAAACAGAAAGTAATTATACAAATAAAACTTGGTCAATGCTTGCGGCATCCCTGCGAGTGAAAAGCACAACCATTACAAGTCGTGTAATGTCACTTCAAATTATCGTAAATGTTTGACCGAATTTGTACAAGTTGGAGGAGGCCTACGTATGATGGACACACGATTTATTCAAAGGCGTAGGCTAATTACAGGTGCAGGTTGTAGGCTAATTACATTGGCAGATTGTAGACTAATTACAGGTGCAGGTTGTAGGCTAATTACAAGTGCAGGTTGTAGGCTAATTACAGGTGCAGGTTGTAGGCTAATTACAGGTGCAGGTTGTAGGCTAATTACAAGTGTAGGTTGTAGGCTCATTACAGGTGAAGGTTGTAGGCTAATTACAGGTGCAGGTTGTAGGCTAATTACAGGTGCAGGTTGTAGGTTAATTACAAGTGCAGGTTGTAGGCTAATTACAGGTACATGAAGGTGTTATAAATCACCAGACTGCTGTTATTTAAATTGTTCAAGCCCCTGTTTTGTATTCTCGTAAAAGAGTTAAATTAGAATTAAGGGAGGAAATATGGTTGTTTCGTAAAAAGGTTGGTACTACTGGAAATATGCATGAATTAGGTTATGTACAGCTTGTATATAATGCATATTAGATTAAAACCACTGAACCGATCTCGTTCAACCAAATTGATTGACATTTATGCATTAAATACAAGTTGTATATGACCTAATACATGCATATCTCTAGTAGTACCAACCTATTTACGAAACAAAGTCTGTAATGTAAACTGTAGGAGACACTTTTATCTAGCAGTGCTAATGTTCATTTGGTTTATACGTATAAGCGAAAATATTGATTCAATAATGTTAGGCAACCATGTAAAATACTCTCATTGCCTTAAAAATGTGTGCACAGAGATAAAAGTGTTGAATTCAGAATAAAAAGTGAAATGGAAATAAAATTAGTGCCATGGAACATTCTAAAAAAAATATATCTAATCACAATGTTATTGAAGGAATTCTTTGATTTCAACCAATTGCAACACATGAGCAAAGTACATGTATTACCTTGGCGGACCGTTTCGTATCTAGGAATATTTATTCAGTACTTTGTGTGGCCTCCGAAAGCAACAGGTCTTGGTAGAGTAATACAAGATATTCAGAATTTGAATAGGAATCCACCAAGTTCTGTACTAAGAAACCATCCATACATTCATCTGGAGATATTTCGGAAAATTCAAGATGACCAGACTAGAAATAGAATTCGTGGTCCTCCCGAATGCGAGTCCAGGGTCCAGACACTGTGCCACCTCACTGGACTGCTGGGCATGAGATCAGACGCTCACCTTATGTTATCGTGCAGTATATCTGCCCACTCGTGTTGATGATTATGTAACAAATAATGAGCAGCTGTACATGGAGGAAGATGGTGCCCCGACTGGTCGCACAGGTGTTCGACGGGTGACAAATGTGTGGGAGTGGTGTGGAGTGAAGGGTTTTGGCGGTTATTAACTTCGGGGTCTTGAGAGCCGATGAGGTGAAGTGAGGAGTATGTAGAAGCGCCAGATTGCAAGGCAGGGGACAACCCCAGATCCCCGAGGTAATCGCCCCGCAGCGGCATTGTCCTGCAAGGTTCCGACGTGCGGAAATCCGGCAGCGACCCCGCCGGGAATGAAGCCCGCATCGCCTTGTTGGAGGCGAAAGTTCTGGCCCGTGCGGCCACCGCGGTCCCGACAAGTGAAGTGCGAGAGCGACCACGGGAGTGTTGAGACGTGACATAGATAATGCTGGTAAGCCAGAGGTGTGTGAGAACGACTATTATCTCGCTGAAGACTTGCCACTGTGCACTCAGCTAGGAAATGTAGCACGTGGGGATAGGTTGTCTTCAATGTACCCCTGTGCATTCAGTGAGCTTTGTGACCACCACGAGTGGTGAACGACGATCTGGTGTGATGGCTCCTCGAGTCATCAGGCTAGTAGTCAGGGACTGTAAGATGATGCAGGAATTGTAGCGCTTATCTGCGCTCCTGCTGATAGACTGCAGGTTGGTCATCCTTTCCCAAGAAACGTTGTTCGTCGTTAAAACAAAAACAGTATGTCGCTAGTCCACAGTAGTCCACCTTCCCTTTGCTGACATCACTACCAAAGAGGACTAAGATGTTTATGTGTTTATTGCATAATACTTTAAGGTCGGTAGGATCACAGATTTACGTGTATCAGGCATCTGGAAACGCTTCTGGTGAATACATCAAGCTCTGATGAAGCTACCACGTGTCGCTGGATGGTGGAAAAGAATGTTCCTTACACAGTAAAACTGCTCTTCTTGTTGGTGGTTTGTCGTGCTCGTTAAGAACCAGACAGCCTTTACGTTTAGCTACCTTCACGTTTCCACGCGGCTTAACTGTAGATTGTGGATGACATGAAGTGGATGCCCTTGCCTCTCGCCGTTCCTATCCGATATCTCTCAAACTACTTCAGTTGACAGTACGGCTTTCTCGCCGATATCGCTAACCACGTCTGGCAATTACTGTGCTCTCCTCACGACATGAGCTATTCTGAGAACTTTTACCATGTACGAAAAGCGACAGTAGCTATTTCGTTTGACATATGTGCTTCCACCACCGATTGAAACTTTTATTGTCAACATTTTATCTATAGATTTGTCTAATACGAACTTTCACAAGTACCAATTTATTTAACAGAATGCCCAAATATTTTTTGCAATGAGTGTACTCTAGTGTAAGTTATTTCTCCCCGGGCATACTTCAAAATCGTGAAGCGAAAATTAACTGTGATAGAGTAATAAAAAATTTCAAGATATGAAAAAACAATAACTACAGTTATAACTGTGTGCATAGAATGGTGCTCAAAGCAGAGAAATCTCCTAACACAGTGATGGTCTTTCCTGGGTGAAGCCATGGGCTGACTAAGGTTATGCGAACGCAGCAATTGAAAGAAGCATGGCTATAAGCCGAGGCATCGCGGGAATGATACTGAACACACATAAAACGTCACCTAGCTTCTTCACGCAAAAACCCCATTGACTTACTTAATGTGCGTTTAATTCGCGCACCCACGACCCTCTACAGTTGATCCTATGTTTTCTTTAAATCATGATATGGCAAAGGTGCAAAACACTCTCTTTAGTTTAGTTTAGAGTTGCCATGCTTTAAAATTATGTTAAAATGCTATGTTTTATTTCCTGTTTTAAAATAATTAGGAAACAAATATTGGAATACGGTATTTTTTGAAAACAATTTACATTGAGAAAATATGGCAGTATTCTTTTATATTAGGTACTTATGTTTGTTGCCAAGCTAAGCTTTTCGTAATCGTCGATAGGTGCGACACCTTGAGCCCCCGCGGCCTGTATTCAGATGTTTTCTACTTCAAGTGACGGCGATGTTGGCACGAGCACAATTGTTCCCGCCTTTCTCTACCTTTAAGGCGCTGTACGAGCGCGCTGGCTGTTCGTAGCGCAGCTTGTAAACACGGGACTTGAAGCGTCGAGCGTAGGTTCCATTATTTTAGCCTTACTATTTCATTTCAACAGAGTGTTAGTACATAGGAGTTTGAATATGCAAGGGTTGGAATATTTGCAGGGTTTTCAACGAACATTTCTTATATGCAAGTTGTCCTATAACTTTAATTCCTGACTAGTGGGAAGCCTGTTCTAACCGTATGGAAAATGACTCCAAAAACGCAAGTACTTCGTAGTTACTTCACAAAATCAGGGCTGCAATGCCTTAATACTATATGCACGGTAGTTGGCATGAAGTTATTTTTATGATCTGTAAATGTATTTTCACAGACAATAGTCTAGCAAATTAAGCGAAAGTAATCACCTAGACGCTAAGATTTTTATAACGAGAAATTATCATTAAAAAAAAAACACATCCCACCGATAATGGAACCTATGACACCCCGGTAAGAAGTCCAGTTGAGTTGAGTTGAGAGATTTGGGGGGTTGTTAACAACGAGGTCTTGAGAGCCGAGGTACGAAGTCGAGAAGGACAACAAGAGGCGAAATGTTGCTCCTAGCAGATGCATTATTCCCGAGCTGGAACTCACGGCTTGTGAAGCAGGGAAGCATGAGTGGAAACACGGCCTTCTTCCAGTCTTCCCCTGCTCCGATATCTGTTGTGGTGGTCCGTGGGGGGGATGGAAAGGAAAGATTGGAACAGTTAGTTCTCCACACTTGATGAGGTTCCATGCAGAGCTAGGTCAGAGAGACAGCGCTAGGGGCGTACTTCTCCTCCCTCATGCCCGGCAATGATTATTTGTGGCTACCGCTCTCATTAAAGTTAATGGCAGCAGCGTGTTGCCTCGCTCTACGCCCGGCCAGGGACTCACTGCGGCAGTCAGACAGCTCCAGAGAAGTCACGTGGTGCCTTGTAACCGTCCTCGCCCGTTGCCTCGCATCTATAATGTTACATTTACCTAGCGATATTCGTAAACGCGACACGCTGCGCGCAATATTTGTGTAATAGTGCCGCTGAGAAATTTTTAAAGTTATTCAACCTGAAAGATAAAACGACAACCACTCAAACTACAGCAGGGACGAGGGCGCTGCAGTTTCTCTTCGTCCTTTATGGAGCCAATTTCCTGGCTAGACATTACAATAACTTCCGTTTGCTCGTGGCGACATCGTGCGGCCAGCAGGGTCAAGCATCTGGGCCACTACGATTACCGGCAGTGCGGAAGGAGAAGAGCGATGGCTAACTGGCTTGCAGCACGATGGCGCTACGGACAAACGGACCAGCAAACTAATTCCAAAACGACAGAGATATACTCTTTTCGACTTATTTCTGTTGTAGAGTTTATATTCGGTAGTTCTACTTAGTAACCTAACGCGCACTCGAGATCCGTCTACACCTCCAGTTCCCTATCAACCAGGAGGTCTCGCCCATTTAAAGAGTGGAGAGATTTGGGTGACTCTTTACAGCGAGATCTTGAGAGCCGGTGAGGGTAATTGAAGTGAGTTTGGAGCAGCGCCCGAATGAAGGGGCGGGGGAAACGGGAGATCCCCGAGAAAATCCGCCGACCAGCGGCATCGTCCGGCAACGATTCCCACATGCGAAAATCCGGGAGTGACCCGACCGGGAATTGAACCTAGTTCGCCTTGGTGGGAGGCGAGCAGGCTAACCGCTCAAATACCACGGAGGTTGTTTCGGCCCCAAATCACAAATATTGTTATTTTTACCCTATAAGACACGTTCGATTTTTCCTCAGCGGGACAGCTATCCTAACAACTAACCGTCAAACCAGATTGCAGAAATGTTCAATTCTAGTAACAGAACACTCTGTTAGGTTATTACAATTTTTATTGTTGTGTAAATAATCAAAATATTGTTGAAGTTGTGCAGTTGAAGGTACGATCGGTTTTGTAGTAGGAAAGCATTGCTCAGCTGAGCAACCATAAACACAGTAGCAAATACAAACACAGGCAGGGACACACCCAGTTCTGTCTGTGTTGACGATATTAAGTTGGTTCCTACAAACCTTTGGATGGCTGTCACTATTTTAACATTATCAATGGGTTGTATTTCAATGAGCGTGATTGTTGCATTTGGCAAGGACACAATAATAAAGTTTAAAAATAATTTACTGAAGTAATACGTACTGACCAAGTGCATGCAACAGTAGATGTATAAATAACGCATTTATCAGATATAACGGTGTCCACAGTAGTTTTCTTAGTGTTAAGTGCTCAGTTGAGTAGGCGATGGTCCAGGACTCGCCCACTGCAAGACATAATACTTCGAGTACCGAGTCGACATGCAGTTGGTTTGCTGACTACTGTAACCATTAGCCTCCTGGCAACCAGTGTGTGACAATAATCTCTTAGTTCCATACAATTAACGTTTATGTACGTTTACGTATAGGATTTATACATTCGACCAGGAAAATTAGCAGTAAGTGGCCGGGGTAGTGTTGGAAAGAGTTTTTTTTTGTGTCATCACCGAAGCATCGTAATAGTTATTTACGTAAACAGATTTCAACCCCGGTTAAACAACATGTATTTTAACCTAACATGGCAAATCACTCTAAAACATTTGCAAGGTGCGCAGCTTCGCAGTTATTGGATGCGAAATACGGAGAATCGCAAGAAGATTTCCTGAGGTATTATTTACATGCTTATGAGTCACAATCTCTCAAAATGTTAGATGAAAAGTGATAATATTTTGCAAAGATATTTCTTAATCTGGTATCGTCAGAATACTTAATTTGATTGAAATCTGTTAAGATATGTAAAGTTGCCTAAGATCAATGTCTCAATGAGTCAAAAATACAAATTATTAAAGACAATAGCAAGAGAATGATAAATGTGTTTAATAAAAAAGATGTGGAAAACGGCATGATGTTTTTTTGTGTACTCCTTGGAAAAGATATACACGAGATCTCCACATGCCCTTGGTAAACCGGGTGTCTGGGACTAACCGCCCTCTTAAAAATAATAGAAAACTTCTGAGTTTGGCAACAAGTAGAAGTTACCACGTTCAAACAGTCGGCACTAGTGTAATGTAATTACTGCACATCGACTGAGTGCGAAGGTGTTTACAGGTGAGTCCGTCTCCTGCGGACAGAGGTAAGAAGGATTCAGCATAAACAACTAGAAACTGAGAGCCAGCTAGGGCAGTAAAGTAAGCTAGTGGCAGCAGAGTGTAAGTATGGAATGAAAATAAGTTTGGAGACATGAGAGTGCAACACAAGCTAATGGGGAGGAGTATCGCATGAGCCTCATTTCTAGGAAAGTGGACTGAAATAGCCACACTGGATTAATGTATCCATTACAACATTATGGGCGCAGTCGCTAGTTTCCCTGCAATAGCTGCAGACTGACTGATAACGGAGTTGGTGGAAGTTCAGATGAGGGCAGATAAGCAGGAGGTGAGAACGCTTTAGAAGGCTCCTTCCTGCCCCCTCGAAAACACTCCACAACGCAATCAAGTACGCACTCCTGCTGCTTTCACCTCGTAGTTAATCAAGTACGCACTCGTAACTCAGTAATGTTTGCTACCTTAACCTAGTAATAAAACGCATTTGCCATTTTTTTCATGAAGATTCGATTAAATTTCCCCTGCATCTAGTTGGGGAAATTATTTAATTTACTGAGTGTGTACGAGCACGTGTCTACAGCATTGGCAATCAATTTGTAGCACGCGAATCTCTGGCGGTAGAAGAGTTTGTCCCTAAAGATACCGAAAATTACTATAATGCGCATTCAAAGTATGTGTAATAATGTTTCATATTAGTAGATTTCGAAAGAAACAGAAGGCAACTCTTGTTTGTTAGACAAATTTTTTTTNAATTATTTAATTTACTGAGTGTGTACGAGCACGTGTCTACAGCATTGGCAATCAATTTGTAGCACGCGAATCTCTGGTGGTAGAAGAGTTTGTCCCTAAAGATACCGAAAATTACTATAATGCGCATTCAAAGTATGTGTAATAATGTTTCATATTAGTAGATTTCGAAAGAAACAGAAGGCAACTCTTGTTTGTTAGACAAATTTTTTTTATTTTTTTTATTTGACAGTCACAGTAAGAATGTGTTGATCCTGGTGTATCTTAATATATACATAATTTGGGCAAGTGCGCACCAACTTTTGAAAAGTTTTATTTTTGAATGTTTCTAAAAATTTTGTTTCTGGGGCTAGAGTAATTTTTTTTTTTTTTTTGGAAAATACTCCATAGAAATAACTTTTTTTTAACTGTTTATTCAAAATCAATGTTTAATTATGTCTGGATTTGTCAAATCCAATATTTCCACATTGGTCCCAGTTATGCAATTGCCCCTTCGTGAGGAGTAAGTGCGTACCTAGCATCTCATCAATACTGCGTTCAAATGGTAGTAATACTGTGGTATATGCCACATAGCTCACATCTTGATGATTATTTTGCCTGTTGAAATATGAAATTCATTAAAAAATTACCTCAGATACAAATTTTACAATTTTGTGAACACTAATAAAGAATAATTCAAATAAAAAATTGTAATTTGTCGTGAACATATTTAAAAACATTTAACACAAGCATAATATTTTATCGATCTCTGAGGCACAGAAAAAGTCAAATGCGCCATGGGCGACCAGGATATTGGTATCTGAAGGAGTTAGTAAGGTTGTACTACGGTACTCGATCAAAACTAAGTAACTGAAGTAGGACTTCAAATCAATTTGGCACTACAATCAACTATTTAAGTTACGTACTTACAAAAAAAATTACTAATGACCAGTTACAGTTAGATTTTGCAGTAATACAATAACGACATAAGAACATAAGTATGGTTTTCAGTAAAAATGGCAGAGAAAGAATCAGTTATGAGGTCTCAGCCTTGATCAATGAGTATATCACAAGAAATGTTTTTTAATGTACCCAATATTATCTAAAAATAAGAAAGTAAGTGCCTAAAAATTTTTCTGAAAGAACTAACTGATTTTCTGAGAACATGAATAAGAATAAATGTGAGTTTTTGCTTTCAAAAAATATAATGCAGTCAACTAACATTATTGGCAATTCGTCAAACTTATTGAACATTATAGGTCGAATAATCAATTTGAAAATGGACTTCCCCGCGTCTTCCCTGTATAGGAGGTGAAAGGACATAAAAAACATCACTCATTTCCACTGAGCTGATGTCTTCTGATGGTGGTGGCTTGAAACTTGTTGAGCCTCCAGCAGTTGAATACTTGCTCACGTGTATGAAGATGGGCTCATCATTTTAAAACTATATTACTTCCCCAAAAAAAAGGTTTAATTTTAGTTTTTACTAAGAACTTCACGGTTGCCCAATCCCCAGTGTTTTGAAAGCCTGTTCATATGCTTCCTCTTCATCAAGCAATTTGTCCAAACACTCATCCAAGTCCCCCCACTCATCAGAATCCCTTACAGAACAATTATCATCTTCAGCACCATCTGATTCTGATAAACTTTCCACAGACATTATTTTCTTGCCTTTTCTTGCCATCATCATTTTCAAATTCTTATTTTTTGTCTTCCCACCCTTAATTTCTGCATCTCTTCTTTTTTCTAAACTTAATCTGCTTTTATCACTATTCATCCCACATCTACCTACCTCTTCTTCTTTTGTTCTGAGACCTTGTGGCTCCGAATCGTCTCCAGAAGCAACTCTTGAAAAGACTTTGCATTCCTATTATTTTGTTTATTGGTACATCGGAAGACAGCGGCCCTGANTTTGTTTATTGGTACATCGGAAGACAGCGGCCCTGATTATGAGGTCTCATCATTTATAGGCTGGGTCGTTTCACAATGGATGCATAGGTGTAAGTTGGAAGACGTGGAAGATGGAACACAAATAAGGGTAGGATGTGCCATTTGTGAGGCTGCGAAGTCATCAACGTTTCCAGAGAAATCGTGTTGGCTGGATAGATCGATTTATTTTTCCAATACAGGATCTAGGCATCTAGCGGATGAACTTTAATCTGTAGTAGTTCTTTCTCAAAGACAATTCTTCCAAACACGAAACCTTGGTTTATCAAACAAACTTTTTGGGATCACTTCACCACTAAAAGGATAAATTCCTGCTTTTTTTTAAATCCTGATGTAAATACAGTTGGATCCAGATACTTCCACAGTAGGCTAATGATCTTGGAAAATTCTANATTATGAGGTCTCATCATTTATAGGCTGGGTCGTTTCACAATGGATGCATAGGTGTAAGTTGGAAGACGTGGAAGAAGGAACACAAATAAGGGTAGGATGTGCCATTTGTGAGGCTGCGAAGTCATCAACGTTTCCAGAGAAATCGTGTTGGCTGGATAGATCGATTTATTTTTCCAATAAAGGATCTAGGCATCTAGCTGATGAACTTTTATCTGTAGTAGTTCTTTCTCAAAGACAATTCTTCCAAACACGAAACCTTGGTTTATCAAACAAACTTTTTGGGATCACTTCACCACTAAAAGGATAAATTCCTGCTTTTTTTAAATCCTGATGTAAATACAGTTGGATCCAGATACTTCCACAGTAGGCTAATGATCTTGGAAAATTCTATCTTTGGGAGCTTTTGGCTAGTGTGATATTTTTGCCACTTCACCAACTGAACGTCCCAATCACTATTTAGGGACTTCATCACACTAAGGTCGAGGAGCTGAAGAATGTGCGATGAATGAGGTGGAAGGATTAGGACAGTGATGTTTTCCTGTCTAGCACATTCAATCAGCTTCAAGGACACGTGGGTTTTGTGTCCATCACAAACCACTAGAGCGGCCTCTCTTCTCCAAGAAGAGGAATGAATGTTTTTTATAAGTACCACTCCAAAACGCCTGATTCCGTCCACCCATTAGTCGCTGTAGCAGCATATGCCAAATCAGGATAAGCTTCTTCTGGTGGGGCTTGCCACTCATCACACGTGTCTTTCCCTTTGATGATAGGCACTGGAGGCACTTATTCGCCAGTCACAGAACCACACGGAAATCTTGTCGTGTCCAGGTGAACTAGTGGTTTGAGAAGATGGTTGGCCTCTGCCACCAACAGATTTGGTTTTAGAGGGTTCTCTCGCAAAACTAGTCTCATCCATATTAAAAACTAAGTGAGTCTTATCAGCAAGTTCCAGTCGTTGTATGGTCTCCTCTAGCTTCTCGAAATATGGGTGGATCGCAAATGTATCCACAGAATTTATTCTTACGTTCTCAACACTTTAGGTTTTTTTTTTTTTAAGAAATGTCATGTCTTTTCATTAAATTATATAGCCAATCAACATTCGGTTTGGAATTCTTGAATTGGGTTTTCAGGTTATTAATCTTCACATGCTCCTGCACTAAGGACAACTTCTGCCTTGAAAGACTAAACCCGAATATTTCCAATTCAAATAGACCTGCAGCTATGCGTATTTCAACTTCTTCAGGAAGAGCAGTAGACTTCACTCCTCTTCTACCTTTGACATGATCCATCACCATGTGAGCGGTGTATTGTATACTTTTGAAGCTCCAACTTTTAGCTACCCTACTGCAGTAACAAATTTTCGGTTGTATATTGCTTCCCTCTCTCAGTTTTACCTTTATAGTGTCTCACCATCGTGTGATCATATACTGAGCACCTGTAACATACAAAGTCATATGTTGCGAATANTTACCTTTATAGTGTCTCACCATCGTGTGATCATATACTGAGCACCTGTAACATACAAAGTCATATGTTGCGAATATAATTTTACCTTGAGGGTGAATAAGGAATAATAAGTATCTTCATAGGAATACATATAACAGAAAGGATCTTACTAGAATAACTAGAATATGAAGATAGACACATAGATAAATACTTATATTTTTAAGTAATAATGCATTTAATTTCAATTAGTTTATTATTAGATTCGTTTCACCCTCTTTGGGGTACGATGAAACAGTCATTTCTTTGAGTGTTGCTCCTTCCTTTGCACCCAGTACTTCTTCATTCTTTCAGATCTTCTTCTTCTCTCCTCATCTGAGATAATGGGTTTCGACCTTATTTTAGATTTTTCTTGGAACCTTATCCCTTCGTCTTTAAATTTTATCTGTACTGTTCTATCAAGTAATGACTTTTCTGTAATTTTTAATTCTCTTAGGTCTTTTTCAATTTCTGTGAACCAATTAGGCTTCGTTTTGCGGTTACGGAAGAAATAAAAAATTTGTTTAGTTAATCTATTAGAATTCATTCTGAGAATATGTCCGTAAAACTTTAGTCTCCTTTTGCGCATAGTATCTGAGAGTTTTTCAATTTTCTTGTTTACAATTAGTTTATTTATTTAATTTTCAATTTTTTCTTATTAAGTTAGTTTTAAGTTAATACTTTATTTTATAAAATTTTTACTACAATTGAATTTTTTTTTACATAAAGGTTTCCTCTACACTTCATCTTTGGGGTGAATTGGGTATTTAATACTTGGGCAGCAAAGTACCTATTAGTTAAAGGATACCAACTTAGGCGTTGATGAAAGGGTAAGCGCAAATCAGTGCGCACTTATAACAAACTTCAAGAAAAGTGGTATTTAGGCACGATGTTGCTGTAATAAAAAGTGGACGTGGAACTTGGCACACAAACTAGAATCAACTAATGAAAATTCAAACCTTCTCTACGTGTTATTGTTGATTTTGCGCACTCTATTGTCTCACGCATGAAACATGAGATGTTTCACTATGAAATCTTACAGGTGGCAGCTCTCTACATTGTTTTGTGTAAGTTTTCCAAGGCAGTGTCCCCATAAGCGGACTTGCCCCACACTATGTGGGGTGCGACGGTCAAAGAAAACAAATTTTGGAACTAACAAAAATTACCGGATAACATTGCGTTTATAGTACATAGTACTGACTCTTCGTTCAATTCTGAACATCTCTGTAAATCAAGACATGTAAATAATTCCATGTAACTAATAATACTTCGAAAGTCTCCTTTCTTGAACAACCTGCCAAATGCGAGGGATATAAAGATTTACAATGCCTACTCAAGCTTGAAACGAGCTGAACTTAAACAGTAATCGAATCAGCCGTCCTCTAGGCAGTACCTAGTTAGTTTTTCCAATGCAGTGTCGTCGCCTGGTTCAGTCAGCATACGACGGACTACGAGAATATCAGGATATTGAAAAATGCAGCGGAATGGGAAATACTAGTAGTAAGGTTGAACAGTTGACCTGATCCCAAGGTCAGACAGCTAAGTATACTGCCTCCAGACACATTTACGTTCAATTGACGAATAGTGACCCATTTCAGCGATGGACAGAAACACTCGGCTACGGGGGATATAAAAATTCCCCCTCCGACTTCTCATTAATGGATAATGGCATCATCGCCTTGAAGCAGTCGTCATGGTAGACGGGGTAAAAAAAAAGTGCTGGAACGACACAAGNACAGTAATCGAATCAGCCGTCCTCTAGGCAGTACCTAGTTAGTTTTTCCAATGCAGTGTCGTCGCCTGGTTCAGTCGGCATACGACGGACTACGAGAATATCAGGATATTGAAAAATGCAGCGGAATGGGAAATACTAGTAGTAAGGTTGAACAGTTGACCTGATCCCAAGGTCAGACAGCTAAGAATACTGCCTCCAGACACATTTACGTTCAATTGACGAATAGTGACCCATTTCAGCGATGGACAGAAACACTCGGCTACGGGGGATATAAAAATTCCCCCTCCGACTTCTCATTAGTGGATAATGGCATCATCGCCTTGAAGCAGTCGTCATGGTAGACGGGGTAAAAAAAAAGTGCTGGAACGACACAAGCACGGAACAATGACTGGACAGCCGGGTAGTTTTTACGTTGGCATTAACGTGCTTATTACTGCTGCTGGAAGCCTCTGCCGTCCAGAATGTTCAAGCAGTTGCTTCGCCCAGCTTCGCCACGCAGATATCATTTATACCGAGCTCATTACGGCGCTCTCTAACGGGTTCCTGGAACTGGAATGCTAGTGATGTATTCGGAGCTTTTCACTTCACGAATAATTTGTAACCCTTATTATGTGCGACTGCCATTTAGTGAAATAATCAGTACCGGTAAATAATAGAATTTAACGGAAAAAAAATACTTCATTTATTTTGAGTTGTTAAAAAATTTCTATTATCTCAACGAGCTGCTTAAAACTGTAAAGTCTTACTTCGTTGTTCCTGACAATATGTCTTCATACATATTTTTGCTTAAGATTGCGTCTTAAAGCACCACTTTTGCAGGATTTTCGAAAATTAAACGCCCTAACTGCGGGAGGTGATTCCTTATGAAAAATAAAGTCGAAAATATATAAGACAATATAACTAACCAGAATATCAGACGACATATGAGTCTCTGAAAATAGGTTTTTGAAGACGCATTTTTTTGCCAGCGGTAGAGATGGTGGTGATTTACCCACAGTACGTCCCACAGGGTTGAATGGGACACGCCCATTTGACGCGCTATGGAGCGTGTACTAGGGGNTGATTTACCCACAGTACGTCCCACAGGGTTGAATGGGACACGCCCATTTGACGCGCTATGGAGCGTGTACTAGGGGAGGGCACGTCGTTGATGTGCTGACGTATCACTTCCTCAAGACGAACAATGCGCACAGACAGAGGACGGACAGCATTACGCACGTGTCTCTGCAACATGGGAAGCATAAGTCACCTTTCTGCTGCGGACTTTGCAGGCGATGTACTAGGCATTCGGCGAAAATACGCTTTCAAAACTCAATTTTCATACGCTCATATATCATTTAATACTTCGTTTAGGTATATAGTGACTTGTATATTTTCGACTTTATTTCTCATAAGGAATAACCTCCCGCAGTTTGGGCGTTTGATTTCCAAACAGACTGTACAACGCTTTGAACAGTTGCAACTTTCTGAGTATCGGTCCTGAAAATACTTTTGTGTTGTCGCTCTTAAAGTCTTACACCCACGCATTGCAATGTGAAGCATGCACAAAGCGCCATAATCTATGCACTAAGCACGGTGTGCTGAGATTTACAATAAATAAATTGCATTACAGGTTACAAATATTTATGTCATATTCGAAAAAATAATTATNGGTGTGCTGAGATTTACAATAAATAAATTGCATTACAGGTTACAAATATTTATGTCATATTCGAAAAAATAATTATGAAACTTCAGAATACGCCATAATGGGTTGTTAGTGGTACGATATAGATAGTTGCTATTTCTTTTACGAATACAGAGACTTTTTATCCATTATTTTGTAAAAGAACTCCACTTTAAAAAGTTAATTTATTTTATATGTCATATCTTGGGAAACAACCAACCGATCCCAACCAATTTCGAGCGACAAGTTATAATCTTGTAGTTGAACAAAATTCCTGTGAGTTAAGAGGACAGTCGCATATTATCAATATTTTAGCCTTGTAAATATCTTAGGTTAGTTTTTCGTTACCCTAAAAAAAAATTATATCACACCAATTTTATATGCTAGCAGTATCTAAGACGTTTATCAATATTATTGGTCAGCAGTTCATGAAGATGGCACCACTTGAGAAAATGGGGTTTTAATGCTGAATCTCGGAAACCAATCAACCGATACTCGCAAAATTTGGCATACAAGTAGTGATACAGTTTGTCATGTAAACTTACATGATTGAAGTGACTCACGCACTTGGTTTAAAAATGACTGACCTCTAAATATTTATAGTTGGTAAAGTCTTCCTTCCAAAATGTTAGACTGATGGCAAATAAAGTAGATTCTCGTAATTCTAAAACTACATCTGTGAAGTAGTCGGTTGCATGCCAGCTTACAGTGCGAGGGGTTCTGATTTAGAGCCCTGGTTAAGGATATTTTTATGGTACGAAGTCTAATGATATATTTGTCAACAAGAAGTCAAGGCCTACCTACAACCTTCAGTTTTAAGAAATGCATCGAATATATTTGTATCCATAAGGAGGAATGTAGGTTCATTAGTTAATACAGCAACTTCTTGTTTAAAATGTATCTTGTTCATTTATTAAAACCTTATAAGATGTATTTGTTTATCCATTATACTTATTAGGTGATATCGTAAATTCATTGTTTAATGTACAAGAAACTTGTATTCTGTGGCATCATCTCTTCGACTTAAGCAAAGATGGTGGTCAATACTTATATCTGTAATAAAATATTAACTAAAGATTAAAAAATCTTTTCCCAATGATGATAGAAGGATTGCGAATACAGCACATTTACAACCCTGCTCTCCAGACTGCTCCGGCAGCCGAGGTCCGGCAGTTCGATCCCGCACTCCTCCACAGTGTTTTCTTGAGATATTTCAGTGCTCCTGGGTGTCAGTCGACGACTTAACAGCCAGAAACAAAGATGACGGTCGAGCGCAGGCCAGAGATGCACAATCTAGTGTGTCGTCATCGAGTTAGATAAGGGAACTACACAGATGGAATTCTTAAATATAACATTTATTATACATTGCAAATGAAAATATTTCAAATATAATGGGAAATATTGTTCAAGTTGACTGGTTCATGTTCGTAATTACTAATTAAGTGCTTCATGTTTTTGATTTTGCTCCTGTATACCTTTGATGGTCTATGTGGGGGTATGCACGTGCAAAATATTTATTTACATGCAGTAAACAATTGAATTGCAAGTTATTTGATTCCAATAATATTATACAGATTTAAACACATTTCCTCTTTATAAATGCCTTAAAAAATCATTGTTTGAAGAAAATGAATATAAAATAAATCATAATCAATCCGCCTAGCATGTCCATACTNTGAATATAAAATAAATCATAATCAATCCGCCTAGCATGTCCATACTGGACATACGCAAAACGATATGATTTAAAACGATGGATGTTAAAAAATCTTATTTATCAAGTGACTTGGTATTATTTGTTCAATTATTTGTTATCTTTCTCAGTGAACNATTCCAATAATATTATACAGATTTAAACACATTTCCTCTTTATAAATGCCTTAAAAAATCATTGTTTGAAGAAAATTAATATAAAATAAATCATAATCAATCCGCCTAGCATGTCCATACTGGACATACGCAAAACGATATGATTTAAAACGACATGTTTCGCTGGATGTTAAAAAATCTTATTTATCAAGTGACTTGGTATTATTTGTTCAATTATTTGTTATCTTTCTCAGTGAACNCTGGATGTTAAAAAATCTTATTTATCAAGTGACTTGGTATTATTTGTTCAATTATTTGTTATCTTTCTCAGTGAACGTGTTTAGCTATTTCTGACTGAGATTTGTTATATAGTTTAGTTTCGTGACTGTGGGTTGGCAAGAGAGCCAGGTACAGGTGCTTCATCCCGCCGAGTGCCCGAGGCGACAGGCGGCGCCGTCAATAAGGTCGATGTTCACTCTCGGCAGGCACAGCGCGGCCGTGATGTAAGGGTGCGCACCCCCCAGCCACGCGCTCCACCAAGGGTTGTTAGCGGTGGAAAACAAACTTTCCCCGCGGCGCTGCTGGGGCGAGCCGACCAACAAACGGTCGGCATTAATTCGACGTTACACTTATGACGAGGGCCCGCAGCTCTGCGCCATGAATCACACGCGCTGTGAGAAGGGAACAGGCGTGAGATGGGTTGGAGATACGCGCTGTGGACCTCGAGCAGAGGCAGGTAGCATCAGACCACGTGACAGCAGGACAGGCTCGGCCGCAGTCGTATCCTGCTCTAGACTAGACTCCGGCCAGGACGAGCTCAACTCATCTCCCCACTTGCTAACTAATATATATTACGCCCGGTCGGACTTGCCATCGTCAAAATTCTCGGGCTTCTCTTGACGTGATCAATGATACTATATTTCTACTAATTGTGTTTATATCACGAGGTTTACCAGAACAAAATGTGATATAGCCGTACTAACAACATTCACTTGTTTAATAATACAAGCATCCATGACAAACCATTTAAAGAGCCTTCACGCTTTTTTAAATTTATTAATTAGATTAAATTTTTATAATGTAGTGCGAGTATTTACATGTATTGGTTGTGTAAAACAACTGTGAGAATTGAAGTGTACATTCCCGGTACTCAGCCTTCACATTTTATATTAAGTGATAATGGAAACTTTTTTCATATTATTAACTATTATTTGCTTCAAATACTAATAATTTTATTAATGTATATTTTTCAAGAGGCCGCAGTAGTGTAGTGGTCAGATTACTCGCCTCTCACCTTGGCGAAACGGGTTTGACTCCCGACGAGCTCCCGAATTTTTGCATGTGAGAATCGTGCCACTGATCTACGGGTTTTCTCAGGGATCTCCCGTTTGCCCCGCTCTTGCATTCAGGCGCTGCTCGAACTCATCTCACTTACTTTCATCGGCTCTCAAGATCTCGATGTTAGAAGCCGCCCAAATCTCTCTTATATATGTTTCAGCATTATTAAGATTGAGATAAAATTAATGTATTAATGATACATAAGTTGCGGGGCTAATGAAATTACACTGTCCTCCTTTCTAATGAAATGTTCGCCTTTTCCAGGTGAACGTCCTTTTTTAACCCCAGAGTCTGGTAACTGAATAACTCCAAATACACACGGCACTTCACGCAACCATTTAGCGTGTGCAGTGTCTGCAGCAAAGATAGATGCTGCCCTTCAGAGATACTCGCCTAAAATATTTTAAGATAAGGCAAGTAAGTGTATGAGGTGTTTAGTCGGGCTGATGCGGTTGGAAATAATCTGGCCAACACGCGAGTGGAAAGGTAAGGATCGGGCGACTACTCGACGTCTTCACAGCCAATGGAATAGCGGGGAATGGAGCAGCGCTGGAATGCAAGGACGGGGGAAACAGAAGACCTCCGAGAAAACACGTCGATCAGTGGCATCTTCCAACACCGCTCCCATGTGCGAAGTCAACAAGCGAGGTTTATTGAAAGTTGTGTTCGGAACTAGTGTGTAGAGTACCAGAGGAAAACGTACGAATGTGTTATGTTAAGCTGTTTGGTGTTCAAACAGGTATTTGGAAACTTTTCCTACGCATTTCCTGCTCTGAGTAGGTGATGTAGCGAATATATATCGTAAAAATAAAATATGTTTCAAAATCAAGCTTTTATTGGAATTTCCTTAAAACAAAAAAGTAATTTTGGCATCGGTCTAAATAAATACCGATCTCAAAACATAGAGTAATTTCTAATCATTGCGACTGAAGCTACAAGAACCAAAGTAATAACCTCTGGCGATCTCATGTGCTCCTGATAAAAGAAACGGTCTACTTAGATGTTTGTAGATATATTATTTATAACAATGGAATGAACATCTGTACTAACTAGCTTAGTCCTCTTTTACATAACAGCTAACAATTGGTGGACAATTCAAACTAACTAAATAATTTTAAAATTCAATGTTTTCAAATCCCCACAGAAGCGGGGGGAGGGGGGTTGTGTGTGTGTTTGTTCAACGGCTCCGGAGCTCTCGGCGTGGGCAGAAGTTAAGTAATTTCTGGTTCTGGGTGTAGTAAACTGATAAAAACGCTTTTGGTCACAACTTTGGGCCATGTTGCGACCAAAATTGTTTTGATAAAATGTTGCTGAGTAATATACGTTTGGGTGGATTTTGTGAAGTGTAAAATTCTAGAGGAAACGTAGAGTCTTTAAAATCGAGAAAACAGAAGTTTCTCTATTTCATGTTGTAAATTCTGTGCCTGAGTAGACGGGAAAATTAAATGAGTGTTTACAAATTCTAGTAAATTTACGGCTTTGTCATTTGGTGAAGTGAATAATACGTGGCAACCACTACCTAGCACTTACTAAGTAGTTTCAGCACTTTGTTAAATCCAGTGGAGTAAACAAATGCTACAACTGGGTAGTAAGAGCCAGGCGAAGTAAAGTCGCAGACGGTAATACATAGGCGCATCGGTATAAGTTGCTATGGGTAGAATATGCTACGGCAAGCAATTACTAGGCTCGAGCTAATCCCGTTCTACTCTCCGCAACAGAGAGGCGCGTGTTACCTCNTATGCTACGGCAAGCAATTACTAGGCTCGAGCTAATCCCGTTCTACTCTCCGCAACAGAGAGGCGCGTGTTACCTCATTCGAGTGTCCGCGGGAACGTCATCCAGGGACGGAGATGGCGTTGGGCGTGAGGAAGGGACGTGTAGCTGATAGCGGAATATCCAATAATCATGGATAACTCAAAGACGCCAACAATAGTTAAGGCAAAGAAAAAAAGATGCCTGAAAACAAGTAACGGATACCAGTGAACATTTCCAAAGTATTACACGTTGCTTCGGTATTGAGTATTGCGTATCGCTTACGGTTGATGTATTCGTCGCCGTACTCTCAGGGATATAGTATTTCAACATATGTGCAGTCTAGTGCTCATGTCACAGTTGGCATGCGGACATGTCGCTGCTACGAAAGATTTGCTTTACTAATTTCTGCTGATGTAGCTGGGAAGTGAATCCAATTATGTGATACATCTACGATTCTGTTCATTACAAAGCTGGCGGTTTTACAAACGGTAGAGCGATGTACACCATCATCCGTAGCTACGTCGAACTGAAAGACAGGATCACCTACAAAGCGCAGGAATATCTGCATTTGCTTTCTAAGGGAAAGAACCCGCCCCGGGTGTCAGTCATCTTCAACTAGGAATTCCGCTGCTAAAATTCTTAATTATCGTTCTCGAGTTTTAGCCATTCTCTACACTTAATCACGTCTGTATGTTGGTGACCAGAGTGCAGTTTTCGCTCACGAACGTGTGTAGGTAGACCGGAGCGTCACACAGTTTATAAAACGTTAATAAAAATATTTATATTATTTTTATGTTTTCATATTTAACGTCAAATATTTATTATTAATGTGTTCTGAGAACTCAAAATATTAATTAATATAAAAAATACACTCCACTTTTATGAATGATATCTTACACATAAATTCTGGAGGTTCCGTGTTCGATTCCTGGTCCGGCCATCCTAATTTAGGTTTCTTATGGTTTCCCGAAATCACTCCAGGCGAATCCTAGGATGGCTCCTTAACAAATTCCTTCCCCTTCCTTCCCCACACACTCTTCCCACCGTCTTTAATGACCTCGCTGTCGGAGACGTTAAGCCCAACTACCTACCTGCCCACATTCCTTACATATAACTTCTGAAGATGGCAAACGGCGTGCATGCAAATCAAAGAATGTAGATATGAATAATTTCTTCCGGGCGGATAGAGCCTCTCTTAGCATCGAATCTGTAAAAATTATAATGTCAGATTTTTACACCCTAAACCGAGGTAGTGTCATTTGTTGCCTGGGAGTTGCTCCCCAATTTCAACGACTAGAGGGTTCAACGCTGACATTCCAGACGATAGCTGCCAAGAACAGTTCTGGTAGTAGTTGGCGGAAGTGACGAACTCGGCCTAGAACCTTCTTACATAACTTCCACAGCACCTACAGCTTGCTGATGTTTCAAGTCCGCGCTTTCTGGAAACAATAGGCGCAAAGAAAAACGAGTATTTGATCATCTCTCCGAGCTGACGTGTCCGCATTGCGCCAATCAGAACTATGGTCACCGCAATATCGTAGTTGCAGGTGTGCAAGATCGGAAAACTGCACGTTTTATCACTCAACAATTGTTGTTTTTCTTGGGCGTGTTGGTCGAGAGCTGCAGTAGTAAAACTTGCGTATTCGTTTTGCACAACACAGTTTCCGTTAAACTGGCAGTATTCCTACCAACTGCGATTACTTATAATAATGTAGTTATCAGTACGCGTGGACGAAAACGCAAGTGAGGTTAGGTAACGTCCATCTCTCGTCCTCACTTGTTCAGTAAGTGGGGCCAGGCCTATGAGAGGTGTGTCTGTTCAATGTTCGTTGTATCTTTGAAAACTTACAGCACACACCAGGATGAGAACTAGGTTGTACTGGAAGAAACTAACGGAATACTTTCCTTGAAATCTTCAATAAAACTTATGTTCTACTACTGCTATTCATACAGAAATAAAGATAAGAAACCTAAGAGAACACGGTTTTCGAGGTCCTTTTTTGAAGAGTGTAAAGTGTTGTTAAGGTTCCGCGGCGTGGAAGTAGGAATTGTGGGCCAACAAGGATATTTGTCCCGGGCCCTCAGGCGCCTTCTGTGTATGATGCTGGCTACCAGAGGGTTGTTCTCATGGTCTGCTCTTTCTGCTACTTCTGCTATCGAGAGAATGTGAGATGTTCCCAAGAAACATGCAAGAAGTACAAAGAGCAGCTGCTCTCGACCTNTACTTCTGCTATCGAGAGAATGTGAGATGTTCCCAAGAAACATGCAAGAAGTACAAAGAGCAGCTGCTCTCGACCTGAACTCGCAAATGACAAAGAGCAAAAGTGTGTTTTTTGTTCGGCAAGTGTGCCATTTGTGTTGGCACTTGTTTCATGTCAGTATATTATTCTATATTTCTATTCTTACTTATTTGGTGTTTCGACAAATATTTTTTTTTTTTTTACTATTGGTGTGTGCTCTAGTTCTGCGTAATATTTTTGTTTATTCACTTTGAAGTGGTAAAACTAACCTTGTCATCTGAAAATTGTTGTAATATTTTCATATTTATCTGGTTATTTTTTATGCTTCTTGTTAAAAAAATGTTTTTCCAAGTCTATTAATTATTTATGTACGTATTGTTGTGTTAAGTCTTAATTTTCAAGTATCTAAATGAAAAACTTATTTGTGATATATTATACTTCTTTCCAGACTTTCGATCTATGTATCGATTAGTCGCGCGAGACCACGAAGTCCGGAGCATGCCTTTGTATATACATGTTTCCGCTCGCGTAACTTCTTCGTTCTCGCCATAAACCACGTAGTCACTTTGAAACGTCCTATCTTCGGAATCCTTCATCATCTTAGGATGAGTTGACTTTTATCGGCCGTTTTGGTTATGTTTGACTGCGGATGTTTTATTGTTCAACGGGTTTATATTAATCTTTTAAAATTGTATTATGTTTAGCGGTTTGCAACATGCGCCGATATTCTTGTGGCCAGCCTTCTCATCCTCGTGATGTGATGTGATGTGATTCTACTGCTTTCTGCCGTCACCGCGGTGACTTCAGAATCTTAAGGAATGACGTAACGTAAATATTGTTTCGCCTGCTGCATGACCTATACGTATTTTCTGTGAACTGACGCGACATCAAGTAAAATCTTAAGTTTGTGAATTTGGACAGTTAAAGAACGAATTTTTTTTTGTATTCATCAACTTTAGTTTAGTTAAATGAAAAAAGAAATTAAATTATTTAAAGTTTTTCATAACGTAAATTTCAAAAGAGGTGATCGCGGGTACTAGATGATATATTTATTGGCCAAAATGAAAGAAATACTATAGTTTCTCAAAATGTAAACAGAAACAAATAGAAAATACTTTAAAAAAACTGAAAATACTTATGTTATATAAGTTTTCAAGTATATGTATGTCGGTGGAGATTACAACATTATACTTTTGTTGTAAAGAAACATGTTTAAATATATCTAAAATGTCGAAAGGAATTTTTTTCTTTTTGGTTGATTACTACCTTAAGAAATTGCCCGGGTAAGACAAAATTCTCTAACTGTCGAGTTGTAATTGATAAATTTTCATCTACACCACGAGTGTACCTATTGCCTATTTATTACGTAAATGTAATAAGTAAAACAAAAACACGCCCCTATATTTGGTTTTCTGTAGTAAACTCTAGTCTACGAAGGAACCTAGATCCCATCTTCCATTTATCTGCAATCCTTGTGTTCTGATGAGGGTACCTAAGCTTGCCCAAGTTTCTGTCACGAAGATGCCGCGAAGTTGAGAGGATAGAAACATTGCACTAATGTTATTTGATGGAAATATCTGATCTGATGACGGAGAAGATAATGAATAATTTCAACGTGCTCATGTAGCTGTAATTAACAATAATAAGAATTTTCACACGTAACACCTTTCAACTTTATTGGAAACAATTTCCTTCTACGCTACTAAAGGATGGCCATTACGTTTTATGATACGTCTAATTAATAATTCTTCCAAAAATCGTTACCTCAAATTCCCCAAGTGCCTAACATGCAATCGTGTGACAGTTTGTTTATGCTATCGTGGGCGTTGTTCCTCTTTGTGCTTCCGCTCGGCGAGCAAGAGCAGAAAGAGGAGTGGTGATGCCAGGCGAACAACAAACCACACAAGTCCTTCCGGTAGGATGAGCGAGAAAGAGCAGCAATAGTGTAAGGAACATATGAGGCTTAGAGAGCTGTGGTGCGTCTGTAGGACAAGTGGTGACGCGAGTGGCTGACGTGAGTGAGGTGAACCATACTGTAGCTCTCTGGACGGGCGTGAGACTGTCTCGAGTGTGGCGACTACACAACAGCCACGTCGGACACGCCGTCAGCACAGCTTCATTAGCACAGCCTGCAGGTGGTGACCGCAGACAATGCCTCACAGTTGTCTCTTCCTTCGCCGTCACTAATTGCACGTGACGAATGCCGCAGCTGACCAGTGTTGACGCGAGCCTGGCCGGGGCAATTTGTCACCGGGGTTGGTAACACCGCCCACGCCACCTCCTCTCTCTCTCTCGTGCCGGCGGGAAATGAGGCGTGTTTTGATCATGTTGGCAACCCTTCTGGTTTTGGGAGGGGGCGTCCCTTTTCCCATTTTCTTCCTCCTCTCTGAGCCCGACTTACACGAGCCAAACTCACAGGCAATTGTGCGACAGATGTTGTATTGAAAATACTTTCCATGTATGAATGAAAAAATTAATGTTCTTACTTAAATTCTTATAAAGTAGCATCAAAAAAATTCCAACAATTAATAGTACCCGCTATAACAATACATAGCCTACTTTCTAAAAAAAAAAATTACTTTATGTCTGCTTTAATATCCACTTGGCGACTGCCGTAGTTGAGATCGATAAGGTGTTACCTCCGGCCTGTGAACTCTAAAACGGAATACCATTTTGGAGTTCCGATTAAGCAATGGCAGTGCGTGCAGTTGGGCAATGAAACAAAAGAATGGACCGTGTTTGCTCACGCGTGGCCTCAGAAGCTACACACCAGAAGCACGAGGAATGTTTGCTGTCGAAGCACGAGCAGCCTGCTGATAGCTCACACAATATGGGCTCTCCGAGACAACGTCAGAACTTTATAAATCTACCTCTGAAGATCAATCACTGTACATAACTACATACTGTCTGTGCTACACGTACACATTGCATTTCCTCTTGGCTTTTTGTTAATTTGGCAGCGAATTAGAACAGTTCTAACACTTGACATTGTGACGAGTGTAACGTTCAAATTTATAGCTTATGACGTCAGTATTTCTTGTTTTATGTACATGTGAGAATTAATACGAGTGAGTGAAGAGATTAGGACGACTCTTAGCACCGAGGTTTTGAGAGCCGATGAGGGTGATTGAGGTGAGTATGGAGCAGTGCCGGAATGAAAGGGGAGGGGAAACGGGAGATCCCCGAGAAAACCCGCCAACCAGAGTCATCCTCCAGCACGATTCCCACATGAGAAAATTGGGAAGTTAGCCAGCCAGAGATTGAACCCAGTTCGCCTTGGTGGGAGGCGAGCAGGCTAACCTCTCAGCCACCGCGGCCCCAAGAGAAATAATATGCATGTGACTGGCAGCTACCCTTCCTTTGCTAATAATTCAGCTGTTTGAATTGGATGACGCCTGGCTGAAGTGAAACGGTAAATGGCAATGTTGATTTTACGTATGGCCACGGTGGTGTAGTGGTCAGACTACTCACCTCCCACCCGGGTGATCCGGATCCTATTCCCAGCGGGGTCATTCCCGGATCTTCGCTCGTGACGTGGGGATCGTGCCGAACGGTACCACTGGTCGCCGCGTTATTTCGAGGATCTCCCGTTTCCCCCGGCGTTGCATTCCGGCGCTGCTCCATACTCATCTCGCTTCACCCTCATCGGCTCTCAAGACCTCGATGTTAAGAGACGCCCCAATATCTCAACATACGGCGGAAGGGAACAAACTAGGAGGGAACGTATATTGAGAACGAGACTTGGGAAAGTGGCGAGTTGAGCGCGAAGAGCCGGTGTGGAGTGAGTGCTCGTGTGAACGTGGCCTCGCGGTGAGAGCTCGGATAAAGACGTCGCCGGGAACATGGACACACGTCGTCAGGACAAGGACACGACGACACGTAAATGGGGTTCTCGCGTTCGTCTTCACATGGCGAGCGGAATGGAGAGAGGGGATACGCCCCACCACCACTGGTCACTCACAGCAAGCCATTTCATTTGTGTCGCGCTGATAAACGTCTTCAGTGCACTTATAAACATTCCTCTCCATTACGTGCGCCAGATATCCTCCAGGCAGAACTGCTCTCGTCTAATGGACCGCTGGCACCGCAGAGGTGTTGGTCCGCTCGCCGCTCTGATAACTCACTTTTCAGCTCGGTCTATTGGCGCCATTTATCTGCTCCGGCTAGCAAGGTTGTCCACAACGCTCTGGAACGGCGTTCTTCATTCTCACAGCACAAGACTATGCTTTCACTATCTGCTGGAGGTTGGGGCGGATATCGTGTTCTGACTTCAGGGCCAGTACAGTCACCCTAACACTGGTTTGCATCTCTGCTCCCTTCCCTAGAGAAATGTGTAAGTATATACAAATAGTAAACCTCAGGAATGAAATTTGAGACTTCATTCGCTAACCCGTAATTATTTTATGTAGACATACAAAGTTCGGGCGTTACATCACACTGTGGTATAAAACGTTTAACAATTTGGGACCACTGTGCACAAAGTAGGATCCCAACCATTCTGTTGTAAACTCATGAAATTAGTTACCCACAGTACAAAATATGGGAACAATTACTGTAATTACGAGTCTTTGATCAAAAACAAATTGTTATGTATTTGCATACTACACAAAATATTTTAAGTTTAACTTACATAAAAAATAAACCAATAACTAACTCATATGGCGAATTCTGTTGCATTTCGGTGTAAAGATGTTCGAAGTTCTGTCTCTCCTCTTTCGTTTGACTGTACTTGGCCGGGGTTTCACTAGGCGACGAAGCGTGCACATCAATCATGTCACTTTGTCTGTAACCCGTTTAACGATCCTTAATTATTCCAAACGGAAAACCACGTAAACCTTGATTTGTTTTATCCTGGCGTGTGATTGTGGACATCTCCTAGACACGCCTCTGCCAGGACATTGGCTTTACTCTGCGTGACTGCCCAATACGAGTGTCTAACACACAACAAACCTGGGACCCGCGACTTCCTGTCCAGCCACAGATCTGTATCTCGGGTGGTTCTACCACCGCTAGTGTATGTTATATGACTACATATGGCGGGGGACGGCAGCTTCGTCCACGATATGTGGCTTCAGATGCACCAGCTCTCTGCGAGACTGTCTCCCAAGTCAACGTTCAAACACAACGCATATTCCTCGTCGTCTCGACGTGAGAAAACCTCGACCAGTGGGCTTCTCCCACCCCAGACAATAGCGAAACTCCCCCCTCTTTCCCCGCCGACCCGTTTCTGTGTCACCAACAAATTCTGACATTTTTTTCTTTAATACCTTTACATGTATATTTGCAAAACAACTTCGTGATAACATCAACGTTGACAACCTTAGTTATGAATGCATCTGCAGGGGTTCTCGCCATAAGTGAAGCTAACGACGTGGGCGAGTATCCCCCCCCCCCCCCCCCCCCNACTGTTCGGCCGGCACCCCTGGAGCAGATTATTACCCTTTCTAAACTATTTATTCAATTCCTATAAACATTTCCAGTTAAAACCATAAATGTAACAATATTTTTACCACTCATGCCGTATAAAATATTCCACTACTCACTGCGAGTATGTACAAATTTGAATTACAATTGTACGATAGTTTTACATTCATATCTTAATCGTACCTTACTACTATTTACACTGAACAGCCAAAAAAAACTGGTATGGGCGTGCGTATGCAAATAACAGCTAGAACGGTTACTGGTGCTAAAATGGCAGGTTATCAAGATTTAAGTGAGTTTGAACGTGGTGTTATAGTCGGCGCACGAGAGATGGGACATAGCATCTCCGAGGTAGCGATAACATTTGGATGTTCCCGTACGACCATTTCACGAGTGTACCGTGAATATCGGGAATCCGGTAGAACATCACATCTTCGACATCGCTGCGGCCGGAAAAATATCGTGAACAAACGGGGCTAACGACGACTGACGAGAATCATTAAACGTGACAGACTTCAACCCTTTCTCAAATTGGTGAAGATTGGATTTGTGGACTGCCCTGCAGGATTCATGGTGTGAATTGCCTCCTGCATACCTTCAGACATTAGTAGAGTCCATGCCACGTCGTCTTGCGACACTTCTGCGTGCTCGCGGGGGCCCTACACGATATTAGGCAGGTGTACCAGTTTTTTTGGCTCCTCAGTGTATATACAGCCACGTTTAGAAACAGCCTGTTACAAATATAGCCTACATATTAATTTCAGTAAATAATAATATCCATTTCCTAATACTGATAGAAAATGTGAATTTTTTCTTTATAGGTATAAAAACTGTTAACTATGGCCCTTTCTTCCAGGTTTATTGTTTCTTTGTATGCTCTCCCTTGAGAGTTGCATAAGAGCGAATACACATATATTATACAGCGCCACGTCGTTGTGAACGTTCCTCTTTAAATACGCGCAATGTTCGAATTTTCGTCCGTCGGAACTATCGCATAAACGGAAACCTCTGAAGATGTTTTCCTAAATCACAGCAGACAGCTTGCGTTGAAGAATAGTCAAATGAGGTAAGAAATATTTTAATAATTGTTACAGGTAGAATAAAGGAAAATGGGATGCTTAAAAGTTTTTAAGTGATTTGAGTTCGTGTTTTATTTGCGTATAATATTACAAAATACTGATCTCACAAATTAAATATTGTCTAATTTCATAAGCCTGTAATAATAGTAAATAACAAATGTCTGGNACAAAATACTGATCTCACAAATTAAATATTGTCTAATTTCATAAGCCTGTAATAATAGTAAATAACAAATGTCTGGCATTGCTATTATATCTGTTACGAAACGCAGTTACTTAACCAAACAGATCTATATTTTTACAGCCCACTTGCACGATGATATTTAATACTAAGAGCAAGTCTTATGACAATGCGTCTAGGNGAGATCTATATTTTTACAGCCCACTTGCACGATGATATTTAATACTAAGAGCAAGTCTTATGACAATGCGTCTAGGTACAATGTTTCTGCAGAGCCTTACGATACGAAACTTTGCCCCAACACTTTCCTGACAGAAAATAACTATTAGCATGTTTCAGTGTAAGTTTATCAAAATACTATCACAGCAATATCCGACCGATGACAATATATTTCGTGAAATTGCAGTCACTCTTTTTTAATGCGGAATACACATTCCCCAGGTGACCTAGACTAAGGTTTCCTACATCCTCGAGCTTTATGTGTGTAGTATGGACGAGTATGTGTAGTTACCTTCTCATACACATCATACCTGCTCATACACATCATACCTGCTCATACACATCATAACTGCTCATACACACCATACCTGTTCATACACATCATACCTGTTCATTCACATCATACCTGTTCATACACATCATACCTGCTCATGCACTTTATACCTGCTCATACACATCATACGTGCTCATACACATCGTACGTGCTCATACACATCATAACTTATCATACATATCATACCTGCTCATACACATCATACCTGCTCATACACATCATACCTGCTCATACACATCATAACTGCTCATACACACCATACCTGTTCATACACATCATACCTGTTCATTCACATCATACCTGTTCATACACATCATACCTGCTCATGCACTTTATACCTGCTCATACACATCATACGTGCTCATACACATCGTACGTGCTCATACACATCATAACTTATCATACATATCATACCTGCTTATACACATCATACCTGCTCATACACATCATACCTTCTCATACACATCATACCTGCTCATACACATCATACCTGCTCATACACATCATAACTGCTCATACACACCATACCTGTTCATACACATCATACCTGCTCATACACATCATACCTGTTCATACACATCATACCTGCTCATGCACTTTATACCTGCTCATACACATCATACGTGCTCATACACATCGTACGTGCTCATACACATCATAACTTATCATACATATCATACCTGCTCATACACATCATACCTGCTCATACACATCATACATTCTCATACACATCATACCTGCTCATACACATCATACCTGCTCATGCACATCTTAACCTGCTTATGCACATCTTAACCTGCTCATACACATCATACCTGCTCATACACATCTTACAGTTCAACGAAACCTCATGGAACGGTGTTATCTAATCAAACATATCTTAGGATTGTTCCACGTGCAATGTCCAGTTATTTTGCAGCGTCATTTGCTCATAACTAGCGACATTCATTGAGTAATAACCTGCATGCACTAAAGCTTTCGTAATTAACTGCACTCCACCGACATTTCTTCAAGTTTCCTTCAGATTTTAAATAAATTCAGACGACGTAAGTTGCATGTAGACATATTTGCCAAGCTGGCATATCACATGAAATGTTAAGACTTTCCGGGATCAGAAATGCCAATGAAATAAAACATATAGCTATTACTAAGTGCATCAATTCATTGTAAAAAGCAATTGACCGTTTCGTTTGATTATGTTTGTAAATATTTAATTTTTGTAATTTTCGGAAAGCTTCCTAAAATCACAATACTCAGAGAACACAATCACGTGAACGGCGAGTGGAGAGGGAAACATGCCTGATATTTTGAAATATGCATCCAACGAGTCATGATGTGACATGTTCGAAAGAAAAAAGTGTTGCTTTCAAGCCAAATTGAATTTTTGTGTGCAAAATACCAAAACGCAACCGAACTCAAAGCCCCATTATTTATTAGCATTATAAATCTTTTTATATGTATTATTCTATGCCAACATTGCTGCAAATATTGCACTTACTATTGACGTTAAAATGTATGCACTTACAGGATGTAAACTTTTTCCTATCTCGATTCAGAAGTGGCCACTTTACCGTGACCAGACTATAAATGAAAAAATTAAAATAACATATTCTGCAAAATATTTACATAAATAGAAAAATACTGAATTTTTCGATTTTATCGTCGAATGCAATTTGTATAAGTAGATTTTAAATGTTAAAATATGATTTCAATTATCGACGTTTCCACTTATTTACAAACAATTCCAAAATGTAAATTAATAGAGCGATGGAATGTTTTGGGTTTGTTATTAAAAACATACCGATCAAACCAAAAACAAATTATTGAAAGCAAAAATACATCCATTGAATGAAATAAATTAATTTAAAAATAACGAGCGACAGCCAATCCGTTTGATGCTTCTCAGAATTTTTTCATATCCTGTTCAAAACTGAAAAAAAAAATTCTTATCTCGCGAATGTTTACGACTAAACCATTTGCCAGCAAACCATCCCTAAGGGCTCCTAAATTTTGGTAATTTGAAAAATCCTTTCCAAAAGGCCATATGATCTTTTTCGTTAATTACATGCTTTTTCCGGTATGAAGTAGCATAAATTATTCACGGTTTCTTCACACTTTTTGAATCAAACCATTGAAAAATCACCCCCATGTATGACGTGTTTGTTCGTTTCCTAAATATGCTATGTATTACAAACTTTTATATTTATTTTAACATAAAACAAACTAATATTTGGTTAAAAGTTAAACTTTTGTTGTACATCTTACTTATAGATTATAATATATAATTTTAATTAATATTAATAAATGTAAGTGGGGTGTTAATTCCTAGTAAGAAATAGTTCTTATGCAAAATACTGTTACACAGATTGCGCACGAATACGGTGCATTGTCCCTTCAGTGTAGTTTTTTTAGAGTTGTTGAAGGTTTGTTTGCATAAAGCGGAGGAACAGCATGGAAGCAGAGTTACCTTCAATGGACTACACTACAACAACAAGTGTCGTCAGTGTCAGGTTGTGGTATCACTTGGAGTTGTGCGCCTACAGAAGGAAGCAAGTTCTCGGCTCGCCAAACCATCCAACTGTTGTAGAGGGAAGCCTCCAGTTTTAGTTTTCATCTTCGCTATTTCCTCCAGATTTCTTTCAAATTTTTCTACCGTTTTATAGATACAAGATCTTTATTATTCGGCTGTTGTTTTTTTGTGACGATTTTCTTGTGATAACTGGCTGGATTGCTTCGATGGAATTGATTTTATGGCACGCGCATGGGGTTTTTTTTTCCATAAAGCGATTCTACCTCTTTTTTGTTTTTATTTTTTTCACATTAAAATTTTAATTAACCTTTTAGATTACTGTTAATTATTATATGATGTGTTCGATGTTTTTTTAGACTATACCATATTGTGGTTTTTTTTTTACTGACATAAAATTGTTGCAAAGACGTATGTGCCAGTTAATGAATCAGTTAATCTTTTTCCGGACTCCAAGAATAGTTCAGCGACCAAATGCTTATTTTGTGTGTTTCTTTGTTGAAAGACTTAACAAAAGTTGTACTTAACAATTTTTGATTAAATTCAATATTTTCGACGAAATGTCCATATCCACTGCATCCGTATCTGCTAATAACGAACACGATTACTTTCTAGTTGTGGATTTACCGTAGTCAAAACTTCAGCGAAGTATAGTGAAACTGTAACGAAACGCCATATCGTAGAGTGATGGTTTCAATTACACTAGCATTCAGTAGCTACGAACCTTTATTATAAATTTCAAAGGGATTTACTCGAGTGCTCAGATGAATACAGGAAAACATTTTACCCACAATAACGAACAAATTTTATGCCATAAATTGTGACTAGGCCTATTAGAACAGATACTCTGTAAGTNTCAGTGTCAGGTTGTGGTATCACTTGGAGTTGTGCGCCTACAGAAGGAAGCAAGTTCTCGGCTCGCCAAACCATCCGACTGTTGTAGAGGGAAGCCTCCAGTTTTAGTTTTCATCTTCGCTATTTCCTCCAGATTTCTTTCAAATTTTTTTACCGTTTTATAGATACAAGATCTTTATTATTCGTCTGTTGTTTTCTTGTGACGATTTTCTTGTGATAACTGGCTGGATTGCTTCGATGGAATTGATTTTATGGCACGCGCATGGGGGTTTTTTTTTCCATAAAGCGATTCTACCTCTTTTTTGTTTTTATTTTTTTCACATTAAAATTTTAATTAACCTTTTAGATTACTGTTAATTATTATATGATGTGTTCGATGTTTTTTAGACTATACCATATTGTGGTTTTTTTTTACTGACATAAAATTGTTGCAAAGACGTATGTCCCAGTTAATGAATCAGTTAATCTTTTTCCGGACTCCAAGAATAGTTCAGCGACCAAATGCTTATTTTGTGTGTTTCTTTGTTGAAAGACTANCTTTTTCCGGACTCCAAGAATAGTTCAGCGACCAAATGCTTATTTTGTGTGTTTCTTTGTTGAAAGACTAAACAAAAGTTGTACTTAACAATTTTTGATTAAATTCAATATTTTCGACGAAATGTCCATATCCACTGCATCCGTATCTGCTAATAACGAACACGATTACTTTATAGTTGTGGATTTACCGTAGTCAAAACTTCAGCGAAGTATAGTGAAACTGTAACGAAACGCCATATCGTAGATGGTTTCAATTACACTAGCATTCAGTAGCTACGAACCTTTATTATAAATTTCAAAGGGATTTACTCGAGTGCTCAGATGAATACAGGAAAAAATTTTACCCACAATAACGAACAAATTTTATGCCATAAATTGTGACTAGGCCTATTAGAACAGATACTCTGTAAGTNCATTTTACCCACAATAACGAACAAATTTTATGCCATAAATTGTGACTAGGCCTATTAGAACAGATACTCTGTAAGTCTAACTTACAAATGTACTGATGGTTCTTCATTTGGTCGTCACAGATCGATATCAAATATTTTTGTAAAACACTCGATTGTAAATAATAAAATTTCGATTATGTATTAGGAGTTACAGGATCTAAAATACATGAAAATTTATGAAGCAGTGCATGTCATTCAAGGAATTGGCACAGAAATGTACAATTTATAACAGTTTTATGCAGATGCCATTGTAATTTTTGATGGAATAGTTATCAAATCAGAGGATGGTTTGCATACAACATTTCAGAATCCTCAGTTCGATAAAAAAAATTAAACCTTTATTTTCGAATGAAAGCAATCAGGTTAGTGAGTTAAATACCAAAGGCGTTTTTCTGCAACGAACTATTAGTTATTCATTGCCTTCTCATTGTCTTATGAACTTGGCAATGGAATACATTACAACAGNTTTCTGCAACGAACTATTAGTTATTCATTGCCTTCTCATTGTCTTATGAACTTGGCAATGGAATACATTACAACAGAATAAAAGTCAACAAATAGACCCGATTGTAATCATCGTATCACGGCAATCGCAATAGCAAACTTGTTACTGGGGTCTTCAGATTTCACGTTTTAATAGTTGCTTGTGTATACACAACGTTACAAAAACCAAAATTATATTGATTTAAGTTTCTTTGGCAGAAGTATTTAATAAAGCACAAAACTGTTGGTCCAGATATTTATTATGGTGAAGAATANGATTTAAGTTTCTTTGGCAGAAGTATTTAATAAAGCACAAAACTGTTGGTCCAGATATTTATTATGGTGAAGAATAGATAGGCAATAAAAATTTATTTTGTATTCGCCACATTGTGTAAGATTTACGCGACATACTAAATGTTCCTAATATTACTGCAATCTTTACAGAATAGAAGGATTCGAAGTTGCTGATAAAGTGACCTCAGATATAAGAAAAGTGTATACTACTAAAAGAGATAATTTAATGTTTTATTTCTAATATGTACAATTTTAAAATTTTGACTGAAAGTGTAGCGTTCAGTGCTTACACCCCTTCCTCTTCCACTTAAAGTATATTCAGAGAAGGTGATTCACGATAACGTAAGCATTCTTGAAATAAACCTATGAAAAAAATCACTGCACATAGCTGCGTATACTTTAACGTAGGCAATGACAGCCGTTCTCACAGCTGGCAGCAAACTACGAGAAGTAGTTCTATGTTTTACAGTCTTACAAGACGTTAAGTTAAATATTATTGTCACCTGCAATTAAGTTTTTGTTTGCTGTACCCAAATAAGAATAAAATGTGGCGTGATTATAATACTTAATGCTTCTAAGTCTTTCAAATTATCACGTGGATGACGTAACGTTCATATTAGCTGGTTCATTGTTTTATTTTTATTACGTTAACATTAGTTAACGTGATAAAAATAAAATATTTTTATGCTGAGTGAAGTGGCATTGTTTGTTATTGATTTCTGTTGTATTTCTACGTCGTTTATTTTTCCATAAATTCTTGAAATTTCTTATAATATGCCGACCTGGAAAAAGGTATGCTTCATGCAATTGAGAGTCAGTATAAACTTTAAACCTCTAATAAACTTGAAGAAACTTCGGAAGAGTGTGTTTAGTTATATAAGCGATATTTGTTGTTGTTACTACGAAAGCTTAAATAAATGTGTGCGTAATATTCAGTATTTAGGCGATTCCCAAATTACAATCGTAAAGTTAATACCTTGATATTATGTCACTTGTTTTGAAACAATAACGGCACGTAAATGTTTTATACTGCACGTGAAACATTGCTTAAGTGTTAAAGAATACGCTTAAACATTATTATAATTACTGTCCGAACGGTTTAATTTGTATGAGCCAATACATCAAAAAGTAAGTAATCATTTTCACGACTATCCTTAAAGGTAAGACGGGGCAAATTTAGATTCTGCATTTGTGTGAATGCAGTTTTATGAAATGTGTTGTCAGCTACTAAGAACTGTGNAGACGGGGCAAATTTAGATTCTGCATTTGTGTGAATGCAGTTTTATGAAATGTGTTGTCAGCTACTAAGAACTGTGCTATTAGTATTGTGATATTAGTATTGTGTTATTAGTATTGTGATATTAGTATTGTGATATTAGTATTGTAATATTGGTATTGTGTTGTTAGTATTGTGTCATTAGTACTCTGTTATTAGTTTTGTGTTATTAGTATTGTGTTATTAGTANTTGGTATTGTGTTGTTAGTATTGTGTCATTAGTACTCTGTTATTAGTTTTGTGTTATTAGTATTGTGTTATTAGTACTCTGTTATTAGTTTTGTGTTATTAGTATTGTGTTATTAGTATTGTGGTGAAGTTATGTTCACACCAGNAGACGGGGCAAATTTAGATTCTGCATTTGTGTGAATGCAGTTTTATGAAATGTGTTGTCAGCTACTAAGAACTGTGTTATTTGTATTGTGCTATTAGTATTGTGATATTAGTATTGTGTTATTAGTATTGTGATATTAGTATTGTGATATTAGTATTGTAATATTGGTATTGTGTTGTTACTATTGGGATANATTGTGATATTAGTATTGTAATATTGGTATTGTGTTGTTACTATTGGGATATTAGTATTGTGTCATTAGTACTCTGTTATTAGTTTTGTGTTATTAGTATTGTGTTATTAGTATTGTGGTGAAGTTATGTTCACACCAGTGTACGCATTTATATTTTACAAGCGAAAAGTGTTTTTTTTTCGTAAGCAAAGCAGTAGGTCTTAGCAACTTAGCGAGCGTTAGTGTTATGTGCTTTAAAAACTGTGTGACTGGTCGAGTTTTCACGAAACTTGCATCGAGCGACAAATATTATTGTGGAAGTATGCTGAAAAGATTTGGATCATTTCTGTTGAGCCACTAAGTCTCATGACTGTTTTTTTTCGTTACTCGTAATGTAATAGCAAAGCCAGCCACTTTCCTGTGTGTAGTTTTGTATTAAAATATTAATATGTGAGGTTTTTGTGCAATATAATTCTATGCTTCGCGATATTTATTTGTCATAATGCTCAAATGCAAAAGTTAAAAGGATATTACTTTTTACGCCTTCTATTCTCTATTATCCTTTTTGCCCAACAAGGCAACTTATTCTTAACCCTAGAAATTCAAATAATTTTTTGCTATTTGAAGCATACAAGCATGGTTTTCATAGTTTTTTTTTTTTAACTTTCTGTGTAGAAAAAAGAATTATTTAGATACGGACTACACAGATTGATATAAAATGTTTCTCTGGTCGTGTGTCGCGTTGTCAAGTTTATCAGTGTGGAAATAGATGGCCCTTGTGCACAGGATACTGCAAGGCGGGATGAAACTCTACAATACAGGCGGCAGACACGTATTACGGAGCAATCTATATTCTCCTGGAATGAGGCGAGGAAACCACATGGCCAAACCAGTTTCCACTTCTGCTCGTCTGCGATTTTCTCAACTCTTATCAATTATGTTAATCGCAAAACCAGGCAAAATTTATTTTAATTTTCAGCAACTACAACCACGTTAAGCGGTAGACAACGTTGCCACATTAATAACAGTCAGAAATCGGCACACACATTCTAGAATGTTAACAAGAGCGAAAAGGTAAAACCGAAACAGACATATGATGGTCGTCAATTATTGTTAGAGGCAGCAGTTTTTTGACCAGGTAAGCGGCAACTATTGTCTATTCGAGTAGTATATAATTAAAAAAAAATGGACCACACCATACCTTTCGATAATTTTCTATAAATATCAAGAACCTACAGAATTTGTTAAAATATCAAAAACCGTAAAAAAATAAAAAAAAGCTAAAAGTTACAAAAACTATTATTATTCTTTCATAAGATTAATTTTTTAAATTAAAATTAACACCTTTAATTTAATTTGATGTGAGTAAACAATTTAATCATTAAAAAAATATAAATTCATATTTCTAACAATAGCCATTTCAAGACCAAAGGAAACTTAATATAACACATTAATTGTTCTTTCTAATTACATATAATTTATTTATAAAAAAATTTAATTTAAATTTTGTAATCTTTATTTTTAATAAGTTTAACATATCTATCAAGCAAAATAATTTTAAAACTATCACCTTAAACACAAAAAAAATTAATCATAGATGGTGTGTATAATTTGAAAACTAGATATTTTTTATTTATAATTTACTTTTATTTCATGTAGTTATATAAACTCAGTTGAGTTATTTAATTTGTTTAGCATTGCATTTATTTTTTATTTACTATGCAAATATTTTAATAAAAAAAATTTTATAAATTGAAAACATTAAAACGAAAAATTTAAAAATTGTAATGTAGAAAAATATATTAAATACTTTCATTGTCATAAAAATTCGAAATATGAACATATTTATACATTTAAAACTTGTACTTACGATAACAGAAGAGAACATTATACAGATAATTAACAAAAATTAAGAAAATTACTTCGTGATTGCGAAAAATATATGTATAAACATTATTCAGAAAAACATTAAAATGTTAAACATATTATAACATAAAAATGGAAAACATATCATAAGGTAGAAAGTGTATATTTAAATTGAAAGTGTAAACATTGTGAAGAAATAAAACATGAAAAGAGTATAGCCAAAGTATACCTCGCAGGAATTTCGGTTTCCAAAAGAGATAACATAGTGTGTGTAGGATAGTCTTGTATAACAAAGGGACCGAACTGTGAAACACATTCCAGAAATACTTAGTCTAACAGAAGGGCCGCATGCGCTGTAGCCTGTCCAGTAGAGCAGAGACCCGAAACCTCATCTCAGCAGCTGGAGTCATGTTACGAACTGAAATTACTACTGAAATTAACCTTTGAAATACACTGAAGAGCCAAAAACTGGTACACCTGCCTAATATCGTGAAGGCCTTCGGCTCCGAAAGCCCATATCAATGATGGTCTGTTGAATAGTTCGCACGCCGGCACTTGTTGATGCCCCAGCATTGAAATCTGCGCCAATTTGAGAAAGGGTTGTACGTCTATCACGTTTAATGATTCTCGTCAGTCGTAGTTTGTCCCGTTCGTTCACGATCTTTTTCAAGTCGCTGCGATGTCGAAGATTTCATGTTTTACCGGATTCACGATATTCACGGTACACTCGTGAAATGGTCGTACGCGAACATCCAAATGTTATCACTACCGCGGAGATGCTATGTCCCATCTCTTGTGCGCCGACTATAACACCACGTTAAAACTCACTTAAATCTTGATAACCTGCCNTTTTTTTTTTTTTGCTCTTCAGTGTATATTACTGCCCATATATCCATGTATTTTCCGAGCGCGCTGACTGGCACTCGCCCAGTTAAGTTGGTAACGAAGGACGGAAACTAGTGCCATATTTTAACTTTGAATTTAAAGTGTTAGATTAACATTTTTTAATATTGAAATTATTTATTTTCCTTTCTATTTTTAACGTATATGGGTGCAATAAAAATCAAATTTTAAAGTATTTACTTTTGTAATAAATACACAGTTTGACTTGGCCGACGCATGAGTAAAGATATCAGTTTCATGGCAATGGAAGAATGCACAGAGCGCATACAAGTAGATGTTAAGGAGGGCATTGAGCGGTGTTGAGTTTATCGAGAAGAGCGCATGCCGTCAAGAGCTCAGCGTCATTCACCACACGCAGCCAGGAACTAGCGATACGACGTCACTCATCTCCATCGACGCTTCTTTCCTTCTGCAGTCTACTGTAGTCAATATTACAATGACGAACTTAGTATTTCCAAAAGTTAATAAGGCATTCAAAATCTACATGAAAAAAAAAACGCATGTGAAGAAGCGGCGAATTTCCAAAGTCAAAGTGAGCCCATGTGTAAATAGCTTGATAAATGCAGCTTTATGAGGTTTTCATAAAGCTGCTACGGCACACGTTACTAGACAATCAATCGTTAATTCAAATAACATAGCATTTCCTCTGAGCAGCCAAACTTTCTCCTTGCAAAGACAAATGTTAATTTTCTGAAAATTTCAAGAGTATTTATTTGATAGAAAAATAACTTAGTGAGTAATTCAAGAATTCGTTTTAATTTGTGAACCCATTAAGATGTGCATTCTTGCCACTTGATTTGTGTTCTTGCTCGTCATTCCGTTTTCCTTCCAGAATGTACGCCATTTAGGCTCGGCGCTGAGAACCCGAGGTGCTATTACGGTACGCCTTCAAATGGAACCAGCACATCTCCTGCTCATTATCATCAGATCTACTTCGATTAATACGTATTTAAATGTAAAATGATACTCCAGTGTGCTCTAAAAACCATTCGGTCAGGCTAAACTGATGGCTTCGTGTTATAATTCTCGAGTAATTCTAGACGCCGGCGCAGCGATTACTGCAATACCGGGCAATCAAACGCACAGCCAACGGTCAAAATCGATATGTCCGAACGAAGATAGTCGGAAAGTGAGGCCTTCGATTTTCTTATCGATCCCGGCTTCTAGAATCACTCAGATGCTTTAATCACAATTTTGAGATACACAACAGCAACACTGCTGATAGCTTTTAATGTAACTGTCGTGAGTGAAGTGCCCCCTCCACGCCCCCTCCCCCTTTTTTATGAATATTGCGATTTAAATACGGGACAATTATTCACGACTATAATATGGACAAAAACCCAGATAAATAACATTTCTAGAAATTTTGGTTTTACAGTTTCCTTCACTTCCGCTTGCGAAAGTCCGAGATACTTCAAACCAAATCATTTTTAAAGAAAAACAGTAATATTTATTTTATTTCGGTGATTTTAATTTAAATGATATAATCTCATTTACTTCTTGTTCTTTACTCTTAACATTGTAATAGTTGGCATAGATACCGTAACAATGTCGTTATATTATGTAACATTTTTCCATGGTTCGACCAGCGCAAACAATCATAATGGTGTGCATGGACATAATAATATAGTGGAGCTGAATACGACCGGCATAATTTATGAGGTATTCCTTATTCAAAATGAAGTGGGAAATATATGGGAATTTTTCTACCTAAACAGAATATTGAGGGACATATAAGCCCTTGAAAATCAAGTTTTTAAATTGATTTTTTTTTTTTGCGAGATATTGGGAACTAAGTGAAATTAATTAACAGTTCTCAAAACGTTGTTTTATTTCACTGGGATCTTCAACCTAACAGCAAACTCTCACTAATAACTCCATTCGTAATGAAAATTGCATACAACATTTTTACCGTCATGAATTATAAACTTTTGATATAGTGGTTTATTGAGTAATATGACCTAATTAACAAAAATGGCCTTCTTGTTTCAACTGCCCACATTTATCATGTAAAATGCACAAATGTCGCCTGCATCGTCACAGTGTAGGCAATACTACCTACATGGAANTTGCCCACATTTATCATGTAAAATGCACAAATGTCGCCTGCATCGTCACAGTGTAGGCAATACTACCTACATGGAACAGTACTGAAGCTACCTGTTTGTTTCTGGCAACAACTGATGTGTGATTCCCTGCAGGATGTATGAGCTCACTATACATGAGTAGATCGACCCCAGGAGAGAGTTAAACCCCAGCAAAAAGACAGGTGGATTTCTGATACACCCCACCACACAAAGGGACTATTCGAACCAACCATAAAGTAATCTAGTCATTTTTGAAGCCACCGAGACTCTGTAATGGCACTAGGCTGCAAGTGGAAGCTCTACATCGCAATGTAGTCGAGGCCACTTCGTCAACTGGTTCGGCTCAGAGAGAAACAGTGTTTATGCGGCGTATTCCATTGATTCCCCATTAACTCCCTTTTAAACAGTATAGCATTTCGAAGAATGTCACTGGTGTGGCTAAAATCAACAATGTTTCAAATTTGATCCTGACTTATATGAAATTATTATTATATTTTAATTTGGTAGCTGTTTGAAGTACTTTATAATTCGTCGTTAAAGGAGTAGGGAAATCAGATTTTGGGCTTAAATTTTAGATTAATGATTACAGTAAAACCAAGTAATAGATTTAACATAAATTATTTTATCACGACTTTCATATTTGCACAAAAAATAAGTATAAAAATATTATTATTACATACATTTTAACATATATTTGTATATGTATGTTTACATATACATATAAACGTATATATGTAAACTTATATTAAACACCTAAGTAAAAAAATTGTTAGCGGAGCTAAAATATTTTTCTATAAAAACAAATTTTTGTAAACTTATGAAAAATTCTTGTTTACCGGTTGTATTTGTATACTTACGGAAGCAACAGCTGTACTAATATATAAAAATTCTTGCAGAAATACTGATATTCAATAAACTGCTGATACCCTTTCAAATTTTCTAGTTAAAATGTGTGCTAATGGCCGATGAGTCATCACTTCCGAGAATCCACTTAATGTGAGGACTGCTTCTTAACTGAGACGTCAGGGCAAAGTTGATTTTGACTGGTTTGCAAAAAATGTGTTCCTCCAAGTTACGGGTTCACGACATTAATTTTGTAACAGTATAGGCAAGGTTTTGTAGATTTATGTGACTTTAACTGCGATAGTGCGAATATGTACTTTTCTCTTAAATCTTTTAAGTCACGTTCAGATTTGTTTCTTAATGCACATTTTGTATTCGTTGAACGTTCCTCTAGACAGCTAAATGTAAAAAGCGGGTTGCAAAATACGTGTAAAATAATGTGGTATTACGTTGCTTCTTTTCAATGAAAGATGATAAGTAATAAAAATAAGCAACAGAATGCAGGAGAAAATAACCACGCTTCGGAAAACTGAACAGCTGTCGGCAGCATTCATTTACCCCCGCATGTACAAAGTTTTGCAAGTGTCAAGTTAATAACATTTCCGCCGCGAGCTCAGTAAACACNATTCATTTACCCCCGCATGTACAAAGTTTTGCAAGTGTCAAGTTAATAACATTTCCGCCGCGAGCTCAGTAAACACTTTTGAAGGTCAAATACCGCATATTAACACGAGATTATATTATTGACAGTACGTATAACCTACTAAAATCGAACAGACTGTATTAATGCATTTGTAGCGTAGTGGTTAGTGTACTTGCTTCTAATATGTAGAACTTCTGGATTCAGTTCTCGTCATCACACTGAGGATTTTTAAAGTCGTTGTTTGTTTGGAAGGTGCCTGCCTGGGCCTCGTAAAGTAATTTGTTGTCAATCCTGGATGACCTACAATTTTTATCGTATGAAAGTTACAGTGTATCATCAAGCAAACAAATTACTTTGTAGAAGTATAAAGTGTAGCGTGTAATTTTGCAGGATAATAATTTGAATGTTACATTGTTGTAATTCTACAGGATATCCATCGGTAGGATACAGTTTTTTTTGTTCAAATACTGAATATAACCAGTACACATTTCAAACCATTTCTTAAAAAGTTTACAAAAATGTTTGTAGTGATGCCTAGATTGGAAACTAGTTTGCAAACTTGTTTTGTAAAAGTACACAATGTTGTTTACAATGTAGATACCTCAGACCCCTCCTTTCCCTTGGGAATCACACTGACCCACATGCAAAGGAAAAGGAAGGTATTTCAGTAGAAGGGACCCCAGAAACCCGCGCCAAAGGGAATACTTGATGTTACTTCGCATGACCAAAGTCTACGATCGTTCGCCATAAAACTGGTGGCACAGTCAGTGATGCAGGAGTGAAAGTATATTGCACTCTGGCTTGGCAATAAGAACATTTGACAGTTGGCAGTACTGCAAGCATCACAGCTAGATAGATGTCTCTGTACCAACTGCAGGCGATCACATTTATTTCAGCTTATTTAATTGTCTGAAATGATCTGCCTGTTACATGGACCGTTCTCGAACTAAACATCTCACCTCGCCGTGACTGTTCACTCGTTGATAAGCACACACCATGACATCATGCCAACCGACCAATTAGAACCAATATCTGATATTACTTTAGCAAATCAATAACTTAGCAATAAGAGTAATTATGTTACGTTATATACTAAACTGCATTGAGTATTCCGAAAGAACTCAACACATTGGCCATGTCGACATACCAACCACACCAACCAACCATATAAAACATGCTAAACTTAAATAGACATACCAGCTAACTATCTTATCCATACCAATCATCCCAACTGTTCCTGCAAACAACCTGTGCCGACTGCCCATACCTACAAGGATGAATAAAAATTGTCGGCCGACCTTCCCGAAGTTCCTATTTCTAGAAAACACAGCCGTGAGAAAGAAACATCTCTAGTGTCGATCACGAGTGACATTGTGTGTGTATACATAATGTGTATAAGAGTATGGGGGATGACCAAAGAAAACTGTTCTAGGCAGATGAAGGGATGTCCAAACAGATGTTTTCTCGCATTACATAAAACCCGAAGCCTTGGCATTGCACATTCAGAATCCAGAACTTTCTACTCGCGAAGAATACCTAAAAAAAAAAGCACGTCAAAAGCAATTTTTTGGAAAAATCATGATGTAGAAAATACATGCCATGGTACATATGAACACGCATAGTTACTGTGTTGAGTACAAGAATGTATACAGTGCCAACAATTAACACACGTCTTTCTTCTGAGATTTTAGTTGCACTTTTCTTCCAATCGAAAATACATGCACGGTACTCTGTTGTTTGCTTTGTATTTTATCACGTAATACATAGCAGTACACATTTCTGACCCAAGTATGAAAGAGTTCTTATTTTAAAGCTAACATTAAAAATGCGTAGGAAATAAATTATACATTTTAAAGCATAACTGTTACACTGTAGGTTATGTAGAGTACATTAGAATATAAATTTTTAACTTACCACGCCTGATAATCATTACTGTTCGTTTTGCCTACTTTCCGAAGGAAAGAAAGGATTATGAGATCACTTTCCAGTGTGTGTGTGCATGTGTAGGTGTGTATGTGGCTGCATGTGTAGGTGTGTCTGTGACTGCATGTGTAGGTNATTCATTTACCCCCGCATGTACAAAGTTTTGCAAGTGTCAAGTTAATAACATTTCCGCCGCGAGCTCAGTAAACACCTGCTGCTCTCTTTTGAAGGTCAAATACCGGATATTAACACGAGATTATATTATTGACAGTGCGTATAACCTACTAAAATCGAACAGACTGTATTAATGCATTTGTAGCGTAGTGGTTAGTGTACTTGCTTCTAATATGTAGAACTTCTGGATTCAGTTCTCGTCATCACACTGAGGATTTTTAAAGTCGTTGTTTGTTTGGAAGGTGCCTGCCTGGGCCTCGTAAAGTAATTTGTTGTCAATCCTGGATGACCTACAATTTTTATCGTATGAAAGTTACAGTGTATCATCAAGCAAACAAATTACTTTGTAGAAGTATAAAGTGTAGCGTGTAATTTTGCAGGATAATAATTTGAATGTTACATTGTTGTAATTCTACAGGATATCCATCGGTAGGATACAGTTTTTTTTGTTCAAATACTGAATATAACCAGTACACATTTCAAACCATTTCTTAAAAAGTTTACAAAAATGTTTGTAGTGATGCCTAGATTGGAAACTAGTTTCCAAACTTGTTTTGTAAAAGTACACAAAGTTGTTTACAATGTAGATACTTCAGAACCCTCCTTTCCCTTGGGAATCACACTGACCCACATGCAAAGGAAAAGGAAGGTATTTCAGTAGAAGGGGCCCCAGAAACCCGCGCCAAAGGGAATACTTGATGTTATTCGCATGACCAAAGTCTACGATCGTTCGCCATAAAACTGGTGGCACAGTCAGTGATGCAGGAGTGAAAGTATATTGCACTCTGGCTTGGCAATAAGAACATTTGACAGTTGGCAGTACTGCAAGCATCACAGCTAGATAGATGTCTCTGTACCAACTGCAGGCGATCACATTTATTTCAGCTTATTTAATTGTCTGAAATGATCTGCCTGTTACATGGACCGTTCTCGAACTAAACATCTCACCTCGCCGTGACTGCTCACACATTGATAAGCACACTCCATGACATCATGCCAACCGACCAGTTAGAACCAATATCTGATATTACTTTAGCAAATCAATAACTTAGCAATAAGAGTAATTATGTTACGTTATATACTAAACTGCATTGAGTATTCCGAAAGAACTCAACACATTGGCCATGTCGACATACCAACCACACCAACCAACCATATGAAACATGCTAAACTTAAATAGACATACCAGCTAACTATCTTATCCATACCAATCATCCCAACTGTTCCTGCAAACAACCTATATCGACTGCCCATACCTACAAGGATGAATAAAAATTGTCGGCCGACCTTCCCGAAGTTCCTGTTTCTAGAAATTGTGTTAGGTTTATTTGGCATATTTACCATATAGTTTTACCAATATCAACCAAATTTTGTATGATAACAATATCTATCACAAGCATCATATAAACCAAAAATTTACTAATATTATCCTCTCTTTTGTAAGGTAGAGCTTCGTGAATTAAAATAATATTTGTATATTATCTCGGGAAACATCTTACCGATTCCTACCAAACTTGGCAGACAAGTACTACTATGGCAGTTGATGTATATTCTAATATGTTTTAATTGTCCGACGCTTATTTACAAAATGGTGGCCTTTAGACATTTTAACATAGTATGCTATATCTTTGAAACGATGTAACCAATGTCAGATCAACTTTGTATGCTGGGAGTATATATTACAAACACAAAATATGTCTACATGGGGCAACTTTAGTCCTCAATTTTGTAACATAGCGCCACTCGAATAAATAAAGTTTTTTATCTCATATCTCGGAAAACAATTGAACGATTATTACCAAAATTTCACGCAAGCTGTGTTACAGTAGTATACGTAAGTAAACATATTTTAGGTGCGGCGGGCAATTTTCAATGGTGTTCATGTAAATAATGTACACTAAAATTGCATATCTATGAAAGTTTTCAACAAAATGCATCTAAATCTTGCATGCATTTATTGTATTTATTAGAAGCATCATTTATGCGTACACAGATCCTCCTTTGCTGGATTTTTTCGCAAAATAGGTTCAGGTGAGTAAATTAAACATTTTGTCACATTTACGCGACAGTTCATTTACACCGAAATTTTTATGTAAGTAGCGTTATGGTAGGTCGTGTAAACTTTGGTATTTCTAGCGGCTCAGGCACTTATTTTCAAAATTATGACAATGCAAGTTATCTGTATCATTCAAAATACAAGACTGATGTTCCGTATCCTACCTTCGTGATAAAGTTAATTGAACGCTAGTTAATTTTTACGAGATTGTCTACGTTCAAATCCCGGGTAAGTTACGAGTGTATTTTAATTGTTTTGATACTTTTGCATAAGTGTCTGGTTTCATCTCAAATGATATTTTTAACAACGAGACGNTGGTAGGTCGTGTAAACTTTGGTATTTCTAGCGGCTCAGGCACTTATTTTCAAAATTATGACAATGCAAGTTATCTCTATCATTCAAAATACAAGACTGATGTTCCGTATCCTACCTTCGTGATAAAGTTAATTGAACGCTAGTTAATTTTTACGAGATTGTCTACGTTCAAATCCCGGGTAAGTTACGTGTGTATTTTAATTGTTTTGATACTTTTGCATAAGTGTCTGGTTTCATCTCAAATGATATTTTTAACAACGAGACGTCACCGTCTATTCACCATCTTCGCTTTTAAGAACTTCGTTAAAAATTATTTGCACCCATGTTGAGGAAAGTAGGCTCATTATTTATCAGAAACTTGTTGTTCTTACTGCATTTGCATCATGTTCCATCAACCACACACAGAAAACAGTGTAATGTTGTGCCAACAGTATCATTGTTACTTCAACTGTAATTAATGTTGCTGTTAATGCAATGTATTGTTAAGATACTAATATTAATGTAACATTAAGTGCTTTGTAAAAACGTCGCCTCCTTACAGTAGTGTCAACGTTAAGGTGGTGTTTATGATCCAGCAAAACAAATTTTGTGTTGAATTGGTGTTAACGTTTGTGTTAATTTTCTTGTATTTTCTTTGCTTTTAAAAACATTCCAATGTAAAATAAATGAAATACAATTGTTTTGAAAAAACCTATTTAACAAACGAAAAAAAAAATTACGGCCGGGAGGGTATCCATATGAAGGGTATTCAAATATGACGTCAAAGTGCAATTCATTTCCGTTATTAGGAGATACTTTATGCTCTATGCATATTTGGCACACGCAAACTTTTGCAATGCTGGTCTAAGCCACGTTTAGTTCTCGTTCTGTGCTTTGTAATTTGAATACCGCGGTTTTATTTTAGGAGGTTATCGCTGTTCACTAATATCCGCCATTTTACAACGCGAAGTCAGTGTGTGTTGGTTGGATATTACTTTAATGTCTTAGCAACACCAAGTATTCCGTTCCTCCTGTTATTTTTATCGTAGCACAACATTTGGTTTGCAGCAACATTACTTGAGGCTTTTTAACATTACTACTTCAACATTATATTTGCATTATAGTAATATGAGACCTTGTAAATGGCTTACATTGTTAACTTTGTCACAACATTATTAATTTTACTACTACATTACATTTTTAGAGAAATGCCTCAATAGTAACTTTTTTGTTGCAAGAACATTATACTTTTTTCTGTGTACTCCCCACGCTGGAACGATATGGCTTCCGCAACCCCCCTCGGGTGCCTATAGAAGGTTTAGTATGCACGCATCGCATATCAGTCCCGACAGAAAACTTTGGTATTTTATAAAATATCCATCACCTGTCAACAATATGCTGTATGTAGTGGCGACGATATCTATATTTATTTTATGAATTTTTGTACAATAGAGAATTAATTATATATTACAGACTAATGATTTAAATAACCCGTGTGCAGCGAAACACATTTACTTCACAGCCCACAAATGAGTAGTTAGTACCACCATATTGAATGGTTATACGAGTTTTGAAACACCACCAACCCGTGAATATATGTAGTTGAACAATACGGCTCACTTCAATTAATTATTTTAATTGTAACGCTGGGAAATGGGGGCATAAACTAAAATAGCCGTTCAATATGTTCTCTCTTAGATATTTAAAAAGGGATCCTTTTACATTTTATGTCAGTGCGACAGAATCTCAGCAAGTAACATGGGTTCATAAAAAAATTTTCCAAAGTATAAAAGACAGGAGTGAAATCATAAATCCCCTTTACAAGACTTACATCTCTTCATGATGAAAAGAAAATCATCCTGGAACAAACTCTTCGACAACAATAAATATCAACTAATTTTGAAGTCCATTAATCGAAAACTGAACTATAATACGATAAAACAAAAGAAATGTTTGCGCGACCATCTAGTAAGATTTCTTGGGGAGTTTAGAAACATAATACAAAGAATATAAGTTAGAACATCCTGAGGATACCTGGTTTTTAGATGCCAATGCTGGCTCACAAAAATTAATAAATTTTCCAAACACCGAAGAAATAGCTCATAAACCATGTTTGAAACAGTTCAATCCTCATACAGGAATCTTTTACTAGCAAATATTAGTTTTGAAAAGTCATTAGTCATTACTGCACTCGCAGTTTTCTACTAATGAAATGAGACAAGTAAACCTGTAAAATGAACATAAAATAAATATTAGTTTGATATGTAGCAGTGGGCTTGGCTTAAATGTGAAGAGTTTGGAATAGTTCGTAGTGTGCTATAATAAAGATAATGACAATTTAAGTGTGACAGAGCAATTTATCAACCTAAAAGTAATAATTTAATTTCGTCATGTTCATAAAATACTTTATTAGTGTCGAACGAAACCAACTTTTATGAGCCATTAGTGACATGTTTGTCTCTGTATTAACTTGCAAATTATTAAAATGTTGTTTTAAGAAAAGTGAAAAAAAAAAGTATTTATATGCATTTAACTAAAACCACAATTAAGATGAATATATTCATGTAAGTAGGTAGCAATTAACAATTTTGAAAAACAAAGGAAAACCTTTGTTTATTGATGAACAATGTATTTTAAACATGAAGATTTCATGAAGTAAGTGCTTCCCGAAGCGACAAGAAAGTTTACTTAAGTATTGATATATTTTATATGATTATAGTGGCATATCACATAATTTTTGTAAACATTAGTTGTGCTATAAGAAAACAACGCAAGATAAAATATAATAAGTTTTGCAGTCTCTGTCAACATAATTTAGATGAGTAAAAAAAGGTTTTATAACAAATAAGTTTAAATAAAATTAATTAACAACACTATTTGGTGTTTTCCACAGAGGTATGCGTTCATTCATCTAGGGGAAGTACCGAGAAAACGTTATTTTCTCCGTAATAAGGGCATGTAGGTAATATTAACGTCTAAACAATGTATTTAACTATGATTAAATTTAATACAAAAAATAATAACAAAAATAATTTGCAATCTGAAAAATAAATATTATTTATACTGTAAATGCTTTGAAATATCTCTGANCAAGAAAACGTTATTTTCTCCGTAATAAGGGCATGTAGGTAATATTAACGTGTAAACAATATATTTAACTATGATTAAATTTAATACAAAAAATAATAACAAAAATAATTTGCAATCTGAAAAATAAATATTATTTATACTGTAAATGCTTTGAAATATCTCTGAATGTACATGAAATAGATGATAGCGTGGTCTTCACAGCAGATAAAAATACAAATTAAAAAAATATAAATGTGTACACTGTGGCTTAGTGATTTTCCAGCTTTCATAACAGTTTAACACACAAATACATACTATAATTTATCAATATTATTATGGCTTCGATTGAATATCAATATTTATTATTTTCGTGATTGTTGCGCACTATAGTAAATTGATAATGGTAAGTAATTAAATAAACATATTAATTTCTGTAAATTCTAAAAAAAAAATTATATTAATAATTAATTGTATGCTACACTGAAGAGCCAAAAAAAAAACTATTATAGGCGTGCGTANGAGATTGTTGCACACTATAGTAAATTGATAATGGTAAGTAATTAAATAAACATATTAATTTCTGTAAATTCTAAAAAAAAAAATTATATTAATAATTAATTGTATGCTACACTGAAGAGCCAAAAAAAAAACTATTATAGGCGTGCGTATGGAAATAACAGAGGTATGGAACCAATCAGCGTAATGCGATGCGGTCGGCAGCGCCTATATAAGACAACAAGCGTCTCGCAAAGTTACTAGATCGGTTACTGCTGCTACAATGGCAGGTTATCAAGATTTAAGTGAGTTTGAACGTGATGTTATATTCGGCGCACGAGAGATGGGACATAGCATCTCCGAGGTAGCGATAAAATTTGGATTTTCGCGTACGACCATTTCACGAGTGTACCGTGAATATCGGGAATCCGGTAAAACATCACATCTTCGACATCGCTGTGGCCGGAAAAAGATCGTGAACAAACGGGAGAAACGATGACTGACGAGAATCATTAAACGTGACAGACGTGCAACCCTTTCTCAAATTGGCGCAGATTTTATTTGTGGACTTCCCTGCAGGATTCATGGTGTGAAGTGCCTCCTGCATACCTTCAGACATTAGTCGAGTCCATGCCACGTCGTCTTGCGGCAATTCTGCGTGCTCGTGGGGCCCTACACGATATTAGGCAGGTGTACCAGTTGTTTCGGCTCTTCAGTGTATAACAAGTAGGACTATTCTGATTTTCTTTCTGAAGTTTTATATCACATTGTGTCTTTTAAAGTAATTTTTATTAACACGCCGGTTTCTGTAAAGAAATACTCTGCAAAAGAGTTTTCATCACAGAAAAAACATATTTATAGTAAACGAACTCATTATTTATATACATAAAAACATTTAGTTCCCTAATTAATAAATGTTGTCAAATTTACTTGTACGGCACACAGATCAATGAGTAGGTGGTAGCGAATGAAAATGTTGATAATGGTGTCTTGGAAGTATCCACAATTTTAACAACGTTTAGCGTACTATCCTCAGAATAATTACAACTGTGAGATTATAGGAATGTTTAACATACATTTGTGTCACGATTGTGTTTGCTATTTTATCTAACTTAATTTTATATTAGATTATTTTACATAGTTTTTCAGATAATAGTTTTCTGTACGTAATGAACACGAAAATAAAAATTCCGTAATTCCTTTTCTTCAAGAAGCTAAAATAGCCCGAGGAGCATTGAAAACTTTCTTCGCATAGCTGTATTAAATACAACAATATCTTTATAAATAATCACATATCTCAACAATTTTTAAAACTCCTGTGTTTTCTATAAGTACCTGCAAAACATTGTGACTATACAGAGTGATTCTAAAATCATGGGACAAATATTGAGGGGTGGTAGAGCTCACTAAAACAAACAATTATTTTATAGGAATATATGGGCGGGAGTGAAGCGTTTATTTACAACGTTGCCGCTAAATGCCTTTTTACAGCAATGTTTATAATAATTGCTCAAAATTGCTACCACCGACAGTAATGCAAGCTTGGTAGCGTCGGTGGAGTGATTGGCGAACAGATTCAAATACGCCGGGTATTTCACGCACGCCACCATTGTCAGCCAATCACGCCATATGTAGAGGTCGCCAAGCATGCGTGACTGTTGGTGGATGCATTTCCAGCAATTGTTTTAACGTTTTCTGTACGGAATCGCTCGTTAAGTATGCTGCTAATGAACACTTTATGTTTCCGTTAATGTGTTATGTTTTTGTGTTTGTGCCTCAACGCGTCACTTCCGCCCATATATTCCTATACAATAATTGTTTGTTTTAGTGAGCTCTACCACCCCTCAATGTTTGTTCCGTGATTTTAGAATCATCCTGTATAATGATTTGTGTACGACGAATCTTTTGTTGCAATATCTTGGCCAAAAGGACTCCCGTCTGAACAAGTAACCGTATTACTTAATGTACAGTGAATGTGGGCGTTGGTTATTCATGTTCATCCTGGTAAAAAACATTTCCGTTTTATGTATTTTCTTCGTTTATTGAATCGCAACATAATGTTATATTTTTTCATATATATATATATAAGTTTTAAGGAAATACATCCCATTTTTTTTTTTTTTGTAATTGAATGCTTTCATTTGCATTTAATGTCATAATTTGCGTTTCCTGAACGCGCATGTCGTACATACGTAAAACTGCTTATGCTATTCTTATAACATAAAATTCTATTTTTATAACAATCATTGTCATGTGAGACCACAGTATTAAAAAATGTGTGTCCTTATTTTATTTATTACTAATGACAAGATAAAAATGTTTTACGAAGAAGATAAAAACGTTTTGTGACCTGGCGATTTACTAAAATTGATTAACGCAATAAGTGAAATGCGTCTCATCGAAGGTTAAGCTCATGAAACTGCTATCGACTGCTATCGACTGCTAAATAAGTTGGATGCAAAAATAAGCCAGTTCTTTGGAGCATTTCAACTCAGTACTAATCATTCGAAATTGCCGCTTTATCGATGGAATTTAGTCTGTGTAAAACTCGAAGACGTTTCAAAGAGTCGAGTTTACTATGGTTTGGAGACAAATCTCATTTATTTGGAAGTGATAACATGATATTTAAAAAAACACTTAACGTTAAAAGGAATGGACGTGTTTGCTGTCTAATATTTATTTCTTGTTTATTGAAGTAGTAGATCTTCGGAAGTGGCAGTTGACAACTCGGCTGCACAACGCCCACCTTCTGACGAAGTCCAGCACAACGCCCACCTTCTGACGAAGTCCAGCACAACTCCCACCTTCTGACGAAGTCCAGCACAACGCCCACCTTCTGACGAAGTCCAGCACAACGCCCACCTTCTGACGAAGTCCAGCACAACGCCCACCTTCTGACGAAGTCCAGCACAACGCCCACCTTCTGACGAAGTCCAGCACAACGCCCACCTTCTGACGAAGTCCAGCACAACGCCCACCTTCTGACGAAGTCCAGCACAACGCCCACCTTCTGACGAAGTCCAGCACAACGCCCACCTTCTGACGAAGTCCTGCACAACGCCCACCTTCTGACGAAGTCCTGCACAACGCCCACCTTCTGACGAAGTCCTGCACAACTTGTTGAAAGGCACCTGCATGTCCTCTTATGCGTGCAGATGTTGCCTGCGACTGTTATTGCTACTCGTGTACGGATAGGAATGTAGCGGCGTGGAGGTGGATGCCATCCTACTGAACCGCAGTTCGAGTCCGGTTGTCGCCGATGCCGGAACTCCATCATGTTTGTAGCAAACACAGCGACGTGGAGATGGAACATGTTACAAGACGTCCAGCAAAGTACACTCAAGAATGGTAATGAATACACGTTCATAATTTAGGATGTATCGTAGTATATGCGGACCAATAAGACGGTCGTAGACAATTACAGCCCACACACAAACGCAAAAACACTAACGGCCTCTGCTATTCACACAATACTTTTTCGTCCATAATATGACAAGCAAATCTCACACTAGACCATATAATGCACTTTCGACCCGTGCAACACCATCTCATTTACATCGTTCCCGCGTGAGGAGATTGTTGGCCCTCGCTCGTTGTCGACGAAGTAGTCGCTAGCTTCGTTTTTCTTGGCTGTGCTCGACAACTGGATAATGCAGCTCTTTAAAGACGATTTCGGAGAAAACGTTATTTCTCAGCACGGCCCCATTATCGCGGCACAATGAGGGGATTCCTGATACGCGGCGTTCTCTATGGACTAGAAGCCAAGACGCCTCGCTCGCTGCCTCTCCGTGCGTGACAGTGGATGTAAACCCGGCACAATGCAAGACTGTGTACCGTACAACAGCGATTGTGGTGCCGGAGTAGTGAGACTCCTTCCCCGTCGCCCCTCCTCGACCACCGACCACCTCACCAATCACCTCTGTTCTTTCAGTGATGTGTACAAGAGATGGCGATTCATGTCCCGTTATACCCAACAATCTACATCAGTTTAATGGGGTAGTATTCCTTCCAGATAAGATTTATTTTTGTTTCACCATAATTTACTTTTCAGATCAAATATTTGAAAACTAGAGCTATCAGAACATTACGCATATCTCAAAACATATTTTTAATTCTACAACATTTTGCCCACGCTGTTCTTGTCGCACTTCTAACAGTAATAATGATTCACTCATAATTGTTTCTCAGCCTCACGTGAGAAAATACAGACTCATATCACTTAATTCTGGTTTCAGTAATACTTACTGTAAAGTGGTTTTGTATGTAGTAGCAAGATTAAAATTTTAATATGAAATATGGACAGTTAGTTATAAAGAGATAGAGTATAACGAAACACAATGCCGCAAGGTTACTGCTACTTTAAGTACGAAACCCGCGAAACTGTCGTCTCAAGTGAAGTGTACGGTGCGTAAGGATCTCTCGTGCAGTTTGTGTAAGGCGAAGGTCACAGTGGGAGGTGCTCCAGCCGTCTCCTTGCAACACGAGAGCGCCTACAGTAACCCGCCATGCGCCTCATCACTGCGTGAAACACAGTGGATTGACGTGCAGATCTCTCTTCGAGTGAGCGAGTGAACAGATTTGGGCAGCTCTCAACATCGAGGTCTTCAAAACTGATTTCTCTTTGACAATGTGCCTTTGTGGGACATTTAACGCAAAATAATTGTATGGAGTAAAAAAATTAATATATAACATGTCTTAACTAACATTTAAATAATTATGAAAAGCGCCTAGCTCAACAATTATCTTTCTAGTTAAAAAAACAAACAAACAATGGACAAAACCCACTCTCGTCTTTGCAAGTAAAACATTTCTTAAATGCGTTTAGAACGCAAACACTAAAGGGAAATATTAAGTATTTTGTAAATATGACATTTCATTTGGCTGGTAACCTAGGCAAACGCCTGCCTCAATACTCAAGAGAACGATTTCTCATTGTCGTTTAAGTAGTATTGCTCTGGTACCCGTGTTTTACTATAGCAATTAGTGTATAACATAAGCCTTGCCATGATTTTAATGTTTAATGTTTCCTTGGTTTTCCTCTCACAAAAACAGTGTTTCTTACGTAAGGAAACACGAATCCTGAAACATAAACTCTGCAGTCTTTCTGTTACGTGTCCACCGTTGTTATTTTAGTTTCTTTGTTTTTTGCTACTTATTGTTTTTTTTTAAAATTAATATATGCATTGTCAAGTGGTTTCATCTGTGTTTTAATTTTAAGATTGCTTTTTTTTTTTTGTGCCTTTTTTGGTCAAACGTTTTCAGCAGAATATTATAACTTTATAAAGACCTTCCTCGGATGCTCAATCTGTGTTGCAATATACTATGATAAAAATTCTTTCAATTTTTTTTTACTTCCCACTACGTTATTCATAATCAAAATTTACACTCGAATATTGTCTGTGTTGTAACTGCAGACAACCGGAGCCACGCCGCCTGAACCACTGCACTTCAACTCCTGGATATAGAAGTACTGTAGTAAGTGCGGGGTACTGCAGTAAGTGCGGGGTACTGTAGTAAGTGCGGGGTACTGCAGTAAGTGCGGGGTACTGTAGTAAGTGCGGGGTACTGTAGTAAGTGCGGGGTACATAGCAGATGGGGAGATGAACACAGTGCACGTGTGCCAGGAAAGCAGTTGGTCAGTCCAGGGGCCTGAAGAGACGTCACAGAGGGAACCAAGCACAGTACAGCGTCTCTGTAGCGGCAACCACGCGGATACTAGAAGCTCGTGTTTCCTGGAGAAGCCGGGCCTGCCCTCATCATCCTCTTCGCCAAGTTTCTATCAAGCTAGGGTTCTCATATCAACCCCTAATGATACTACACCATGTCTGCCACCACATCCACCATCCACATCACTCTTCTGTTTTCATTCTCTTTGATCACGTTCGTGTGATTATTTGTAATTCGGTGTAGTGATTAGTCTTAATTGGGAATTGTTGTGTCGCCATTGGTAAGTCGTTCAGACAAGTAACATGAGCAAATCATATTCAGGTGGCAGTTGACGATGACACTTGGCTATGCTCTGCCTTGGGGTGGCTGGCCACCAAAAACGACGCATTATTTTATATTTGTTCGAAATGTCGCCTAACTTGTAAGCCCTCTCCTCGCCCCAAAAAAATTAGATTGCATAGTTTTTGCAAACCAACATTTTCAAAATAACAATTTCTTTGGGAATGTATAAGTAATAAAATCAATAACATTAACCGACCATTTAACATGGGTTACGGAATGGTCATGTCNTTCTTTGGGAATGTATAAGTAATAAAATCAATAACATTAACCGACCATTTAACATGGGTTACGGAATGGTCATGTCCGTATTGATTCTAAGGTATACGAAAAAAAATTTTATTCGACACATAAGCATAGACTGTAACATATCAAAAATATACAAATAAATATTAATTATTAGTTANAAAAAAATTTTATTCGACACATAAGCATAGACTGTAACATATCAAAAATATACAAATAAATATTAATTATTAGTTATTTAAGAAATTACGAAAACCTTTTATACTGCGATTTTAAATATTTCTTTAAATAGCTCACAGTATTTTATTTCAATGTAAATACCTCATTTCGGAAAGTTAATTGAATTTTATTATTTTTACATCCCAAATACTAAAATTGTGATTTTTACAAGTCTTTATGCAGAATATATAGGGACAAAAAAATTAAGGCTAGGAAATAGTAGTTACAAGTAGTGTCAACAAGTTGAACAGTATTTCATAGAGATATAAAACAATGGATTTTTAGTTAGCAAACGCTTTTAACTATCTACCAGCCAACAGTGGTGATTACATAAACTTTTTTGCTCATCATGTATGGCCCTGCTCATATCCAGACGAGAGGTTCGCGCCGTAGTATGTGTATGTAGAAGAGCAGTTCCTGTGCTCGCTAGGAGCTCGTGCTGGAGTCGCNACGAGAGGTTCGCGCCGTAGTATGTGTATGTAGAAGAGCAGTTCCTGTGCTCGCTAGGAGCTCGTGCTGGAGTCGCGAGATACAGCCACTCACCACCTCTGTGAGCACCAGAGGAGGGACTATAACCGTAGTCCATGTTGGTAGCAGTTGCTAGCAGCAGTTCTTGTGCTCGCTAGGAGCTCGTGCTGGAGTCGCGAGATACAGCCACTCACCACCTCTGTGAGCACCAGAGGAGGGACTATAACCGTAGTCCATGTTGGTAGCAGTTGCTAGCAGCAGTTCTTGTGCTCGCTAGGAGCTCGTGCTGGAGTCGCCAGATAGAGCCCCTCACCACCTCTGTGAGCACCAGAGGAGGGACTATGGCCGTAGTCCATGTTGGTAGCATTTGCTAGTAGCAGAGCAGGTGCTCGCTCGTGTACGCATTCTCCCACGTTCTCGGTGATTCAATTAAAATATATCTAATGCTTCCTGTTTTATTACCACTATAATGTTTTAATTTGTGGTCACGTATGTCAGTTTCCCTTGTTTTATACACACACAAGCATAAGGCTGGTTTTATAAACTAAGCAACAAACGCAACGACGCCATGCAAGAAAATGACGATCGTTTATAAACATCGCATGACGCAAGATGTCGCCAATATTGCAAAATGAAAATACCGAACATGTAGGTCTACAAAAAAATATTTCTATATTGCTTTTTAGTGAACATAATAGTTAAGAGTAGATTTTTTTAAATTTTAATCTTTGTTAAGTTACTAGTATATAGTTGTTAAATGCCTGAATTATGAATTTCTAAATACACATTTGAAATTTTCTCAGAAGAATGGGTTTACTGAAATATTTAAATACGTAATTATACTATTTATTTTCTTTCAAATATAAATGTAGGCATAAATTCATTGTGCAAGCAAATAATATATTAACTAAGAATTTACAGCCTTCTGTACCAGTGTTAAACGATTTGGCCTTCGATAGGTGTAAACGAAAGCAAAAACACGAAAAGTTGGAAGTTGACCAACTTTTGCGCTGTGTTCTTGCTTCCTGCGTTTATAAAATGTATCTTAGAAAAACGTACGTTCGACTGTTGGCGTCTCTGCGTTTCTTGCGTAGTTTATAAACCCGTCTTAATTGTGCTTATTGTCAACACATTTACTTTCTTACAAACTGCACAGTTTCCTTGAATAAAGTGAATAAAGTGAGACATCCCAGCGTTAATTTCACATATAGCGGAAGGACACATAATGACAAGTAAAAGTAGAGCCTAAGCCGAGCTTTCAAATGTGCACAATGAAATGAGAAAAAAAACTATAGTAAATTTATCTTCGTATTCAGCCTTTCTATGCACATCCGTACGCTCTAAAACAAAATACAAATTCAAACCCAACAGCAGTGCCGGCAAAAATTACGCGCATTTAACACCCGTCAGTGGTTCTTACTCTTTCACTCTCTTGGCAGGCTCATGGCATGTGCTTAGGACGGCAGAAAAGTCAAGGTTGGCCTAAAGTAATGTTTTATTTCTTAGAGTTAGTACGTGATTAGCGTATAATTACGTACAGCTTTCCTAGTATTTGAGCACACTGATCGTAAGGTGGTGGTAACCTTCCACATTTTGTTAATTTATATTACTTTATAACTAAATGTTAATATCATATTTTAATTCAAACTACATTACTTTGAAAACGACTTTGCAAAATTCCTGACACCAGAATGAACTGATTTAAGTATGCGTTTTCTCATTTACGACTGAAAAAACATAAAAAATAAGATAATCTCTAGTTTTTTGGTTGGAGATGAAACAGAAACATACATGCCCAAAATATTGTTAACTTAAAAATATATGTTGATATATGCTGTATATCCTGACAGCCTTCGTTTTCCAATGTTTGGTGTAAAAATTAAGCTATAGTCTATTCGCGGTTTCTTCATACTTTTTGAATCAAACCTTTGAAAAATCACCCCATGTATAACGTGTTTACTTATTTCATAAATATGACATTTATCACAACTGCTTTTTACTTGTGTTAACATAAAAGGCCCTTTTTATTGTTGAATTGAAATGTTACTTGTATTTTATTTATAAATTATAATACTTCACTTATAACTAATATAATCAAAAATAGCGAGAAAACGTGTGTTGGTAGCACCTAGTAAGAAATAGTTCTCATGCAAAATAATATTACAACTGAGTGTGCTCGAGGAGGAGGAATATCCTGGAAGTAGATCTTCAGCAGGGTTTCAGAAAAGTGTGAAGTAAACGGGAATGGATTATACTGTGAAATAAAACTAAATACAAGGTAGAAGGGGTACTCTCCGTTTAACAACAAAGGACCGTAGCATTTCTCGACATTATTTACAAGTAGACTAGCAATCATAAAACGATGCTTTTACTTGTGGAACTGTAGGTCTTTACTGCTTCAACGCATCGCGGTATTTTGAGCCAGTTGCTTACATTTCGAGCTCGAGTGACTGAGCTCCGTCTGCAGTCAAGCGGCAAGGGCGTATGACTTGGCCAATGGTCAAGTGAGCTTTGCTGGAACGTGTACAGTTCTGGAATGTTTACAGTGACTAACACTTTAAATAATTATAGCCGAGGAAACGACACGAGTCCGTCTTATTGCCCGCTTAAAGCCCCGGATGAACCACAAATCCTGGTTAATTCTTGGGCATAAGTGAAATTGCTAAGAAATCGACAATATTTTCTCTACACTAACAAGTTTATGTAAATATAAAAAGTGATCAACTTTCTTTGAGTGCAAAAATATGTCTAAACTCAAAGTGATGNATGGTCAAGTGAGCTTTGCTGGAACGTGTACAGTTCTGGAATGTTTACAGTGACTAACACTTTAAATAATTATAGCCCAGGAAACGACACGAGTCCGTCTTATTGCCGGCTTAAAGCCCCGGATGAACCACAAATCCTGGTTAATTCTTGGGCATAAGTGAAATTGCTAAGAAATCGACAATATTTTCTCTACACTAACAAGTTTATGTAAATATAAAAAGTGATCAACTTTCTTTGAGTGCAAAAATATGTCTAAACTCAAATTGTGATGCGGGGAAATGAGCAAATAGATAAGTTTATAACCTGTTTATTTGCTGTTACTCTGAATACACTGCCTGCACCCAAGCTCTCAGTGAACAATCTGCGTATTGTATGGGTCCAGTGGTGAAATCAGATGTTTTCAAATTTACTTCTCATTTTGCAGGTTGCATACTTATTGATTGATATTGGGCTGTTTCGCTTGATAGTATATCAGTTCTGCGACTGCAACACAGTTTATTTCGCAAGCCATTGCCTCACCTAACTGTTAAAGAGGCGAAACTATAGAAATAAGTTGCTTCGTTCACAATTTTGCGTCGTCGTGCAGTTATCAGGCTCATAGAGGCCAAGGGCGACCGAGCCTCTTGATTACAGTGGGCTCCAAACTCGATTATCGACTCGGTGCTATATCGACAAGTTACGGCGTTTGCATACATAAGTTTCCAAGGCACAAGCACCCCATCTCTCGACTTGTACGAACATAACTCAGCCGTCGGCTATCTGCAGCTTTAATTCAAACAGACGAGGATACAAATGTTAAATGAAGGGTCGCCCTTAACATCCCAATCGCGAGGGCTGCAGTAATTCACGGCTCTGGAAGCCCCCGATAAAACCTTTTCTTTTTTCTGGAACCCCCACCCCCAGCCGAGGTAGGGGAGGAACGGAAGAGGCCAGAATAAATAACAAAGGAGTCGTGGACCGTATTAACGAGGTGTTGTCTGCCGCAGGGGGTGGGGGCGGGGGTGGTGTGTGATGAATGTGGTCTGGGTGGTGTCAACGCCTCGCCAGGCAGAACAAACGGAGCAATTTGGATCTCCAGGAGAGTGGGTAGGTCCTCTCCAAGGTTGGCGATGTGATCGTGCTCGGCGGAGAGAGATCGAGAGCTGACAGCGCCCAGCACACGTGGGCTGCAGCCGCAGCTGCGAGAACTAGCTACCTCCTCGCTTACTCTCGCCAACTCTCGCCAACTCTCGCTAACTCTCGCCTTGCTGCCGCTCTGCACCCTCAGTCATGTGCGGACAGCTCATTCAAACACTTGCCGTATTTACATATTTTTATGTTTTATTATACTACTCACTTTCTAGGTGGGATGTTAGGGTAGTGAAATTGATCTTAAAAATATATTGAGACCAAAAATTTAATTACACTTCTTCAATTACATGTTTTTCAGTTATGCAAGTCACTCATTTTAAAATGTATCACACAGAAGAAAATTCAGTAGTAATGTAAAATATGTGAATTTTAAAATGTGTGTTCTTTAAAGGGCCTATTATAATCATCAAAATTGCGTATGTTTACAAGACTAGAGAATAGAATAGTTAAAAATTGCAGAATGTACGTCATAGCTCTCTGAAAGTTCATGCAGGGTATCCACATTCTCGTACAATTATTTCCTAGTGGAAATGAAAAACTGTTATTGTAGCTTATAAACTCACTGTAATTCAACAGTCACTCAGACTCTGTTTAAAACATGAAGTAACAAGTAACAGGTTTTAAGAGCGGTTTAAATACATTTCCCAAAAACAATAATTTTCTTGCTAACATCTCCGACACAAACCCGATGATATAAATGAGCACATTGTTGATAGGCTATCTTGTCACTATTCTTCATTGATTCTAATTAATTGTAACGTTGGCCACAAAACTGCATTGTGCGTCACCAGCTTATGTCATATTTAGTTATTAAAAATAGTGGGAAAGGAATTTTTAAAAAACTTTATAAACCCAGCTCACAATCAGACTTTTGGAGACTTCTTCCAGCGGGCTCAGATATTCCAGGTCGATAACACACTTCCTTCTCCTTCAATTTGCCACGCGAGTTTACTGGCTGCTAGAAGAACCTACTAACTCAGAAAAACCAGCGGTGCAATGCTTTTTTTGAGGTGAGTATTTTATACGTAAATTTGATATTGTATAAAGAAGAGAAATGTAATACATATTAACAGGATGTAAATACAAGTTCAGCTTTATAAAGTAAATTCTAATAAAAACAACATAACTTTAAAATTACACTACACTTCTGTTAATTTCGAGTTTAAAAATAGCAAATTATGAGCATATAAAATGTTGGCAAAGAAAAAAATTCAAAATCTTAGTTTACAAACATTCTTACAAAAGTTGAGATCCACTATATTAAGAATACCTAGTATGACGAACTCTAAACTTGTACTGTATAGCAAAGTCACTGTAAAGGATACGCCTAAGAGTTAAACAAAAATGATTTTACATTTTCTGGATGGCGAACTTTCTGAGCGATTTGTTTGGCCAGTCCAGGCAACCCTCAGTTGATGTTTGTTTGGAGGTTTGACCTGCCAGGTGAGCAACAGAGTGGATCATGGTCTGCGGTATGATGGCCGGAGTGCGGAACTCTAACTTGACTGGGTCCTCAGTTTCTTTGTGAACACGCAGTACCGTGAAACCACAGAAAATGAAGGTGGATTGTTCAGGGAACCGCCAACCACGAACTTTACTTTTCAGAAAAATCACCTCAGTTCTCTGGCTGTCAATGATGTATTTTGAAAACAATGGTTTAAAAAATTCCTTTCTGATAGCTGCACTTATTTCAACATACATTTTGGATGTAGTAAGAAGAGCGATTTGGTCGGTCCGAGGAATAGGGCATCGGACCTAGGATTACGAGGTGTCCGCCATTTGTATTACATTACTGAGTGCCCAGCAACTTGTGTGTGTCACCTTGTTTGTCCTTGACCTTAACCCTTGGGTAACATCATCGCTGCATTTTTGTTTGCATCTGCCATTTTTTTTGTCCGCCAACTCGTTTATGGTTATCATGTTTTTCTCTTGAATGTCAACATTAGCTTTTAAGTGTCTAATGTCCGCTAGGCGCACCAACATCATCTTCTGGAGGCCGCCTTTGTGTAATGTCTTCCATTTACTTTGCAACAGTTAGTGCTTGACACCGTTATGCTTTGTGCGACAGCTGGAATTATCTGACTCTAACATTGTTATACGTCACTGATATCTGCAAACAGTGCTGTAGCAATCATTCTGGTAGTCTCACGTCTCAAGGAAGATAACAAAACCATGTTAACTTCATAATTAACATATGCTGCAGAGGTATATTCTGCTTCTGTCGATGGTTTATTTCTTTCACAAGGAATGTAAGAATTTAACCGTTCCTACTTTCTGTTGCAGTTGTCACTGGCCCACATAAATCACTATGTATATTTTCAAGGTATTTAGTTGATGTAGTCTCACTTTTGGGAAATACCAGTTTCCCTTCGCACATTCTTCACAAATCGGTATAAACCGAGTCCATACTAATTCCTAATCATTTCTGTACAGTTAATTGATAGCTGAAACATCACTTCGTCCTATAAGTCGATGCAATAGTAGTTACTTTTGTTTCACTTTTCAATATTATCACACAAATTGATGCACTTCAGCTCGAAATTATCCATTGCTACAGCGTGGTTTTTTTCTTAATTTGGGCCGCGGTGGTGTGGTGGCTAGACTACTCGCCTCCCACCTAGGCGAACCCCGGCAGGGCTGCTCCCGGATTTTCGCATGTTGAAGTCATGATGGATGATGCCGCTGGTCGGCAAGTTTTCTCGGGAATTTCACGTCTCCTCCGCCCTTGTATTCCGGCGCTGCTCCATCCTCACCTCGCTTCACCCTCATCGGCTCTCAAGACCCCGATGTTAAGAGCCGTCCAAATCTCTTCACTCACTCACTCTTTCCTAATTGTAGAATTTTATCTGCACAAATATTACTTCGAAGCCATGTTAAGTCATGAAATTTAGTGGCAAGTCGTATTTCTGTAACAATAGGACATATAAATGATTAACAGACTCGGTTTTGATGCAATGTAAAATACCTTCGCTGATGATTTCTACTGGAATAAGTTCAGTTATGGTATATTTTATTCTTTATATTTACATGTAGTTTGGAGTTTGGTGAAGAGTCTCTTGTCACTGCTCATGTAACACGACACTCCTAAGTCAGTGTAGCACTTATTAGGTTGCCAATTAAATATATATATGGTCCCCTATGTAAAACACATGACATATATTTTACGAGTAAGTTATAATGTGCAACGTATTGACAATATTTCAAATAAACTTCGTAGTTTAACCCATATATCATGCACGGACTTTAATGTAATTAATTGCAGCGATTGCTTTACTTTAACAGATTTCCACTTTGAAAAATGTTCTTCTTTTGGTTTCAGTTTGCTTGCGTTGTCCCATAAACCATCACACGTTAAGACTATATGCATTTGAAATTTTCACATTTGTCAGTTTGTATTTTTGTATCGTAGTACTCACTTTCTAACTTAAAATACTTCTTGTGTCATAGTTAATTGTTGTCGTAAATATTTAACAGATAATCCTGTGATCAACTTCACGAAGGAATTTTAAGTAATACAGCTTACTAATCTATGTTCTACTTTAATATATATGTTCCTGGCCCCATTACCAGTAGAAAAAATTCCAATACCCATATATTTACAGAAACTGATGTGAATGTATTGTTTTTAAATAGGCTGTGAGAATATTTAACATACGTATATCCACGCATCCTGGTATTAAGGTGTAGTTTTAACAACAAACCCAAATGGCCGAGATTAATTATATTTAAGCGTAAATGTCAAATTAGAGAAAGTTCGATTACAATATGAAGTGTTATATAGTTCCCGACAAATTCAATTATCGTTTCAAGAAACCGAGTTATATTAATTTATGTTTAATATTGTTTAAAGCTCACAATTTATTTACATACCTATGCAAACCTGAGTCTTGCGCCACTGGATGTTCAGTATAGGACTCAGCCCGCTTTCATATTGATCCGATGTAGCTATTCAGTTTGTATTCCAGTGCCACAATATTTGTTGTATGTACTTGGAGATTAGGACATCACACCCCAGGCTGTTCCAGTGTGTTCACTTTGGAGATGCGCTGTTCTGTCCGTGGACTTGGCAGTGCTTGCAGAAATATTATATTTACTTACTTACTTACTTACTAAGTGCTTCTAGGGAAAACTTTTCCCGTTATAATAAAACTCAAATATTACCATTTTGATTTTGAAAAGACACGATAAGTTTGAAGTTGTATTCGTATGTGTTAGCATTGTGGCGGTAGTGGAACAACGGCGCGAGTAGTGGGTTGTTCGGCACACATGGTCTCCATCGCAACACAAAACCACTTCTATAATGACGAGCAAACTAGTTCCCATTTACAATCATATTATGCCTTTTATCATATTGTAACCAGTAATTTTCATGCAGGCTACTGCATTAAAATTAATTTTTTCTCATTTTTGCATTTAACCACGTTGGCAAACAATAACACTTTGTGAGTAATTGAAGTTCCGCGGTTTTGTGAACCATGGAAATGAGATAAACGGTTTTTTATATGTTAGTGAACTGAGTGTGCGTATATATAAGCATACATATGTGTGTGTGTATGTCTGTGCGTGCGTATGTGCGTTTTTTTAGAGTAATTAACAAAGGGAGGATGGTCTTTTTTATTCAATTACGTACAATATTTGGAAGTAATGTGATAAAAATTATTCAGCAAACTGAGTTTAATTTTGTGACTTCTCAAGAGTTTGTGTTCATGGTTCTGAGGTGGTGAAAACATAGAAAATATTGTAACAAAATGTCAGGGTACTGAATTCACTTGGCTTGATATTTCCAGCTGTGTGTCTGGTTCTCTTTGTACCAACGACCCAGAAGTAGCTGTGGCCCACTATTAAAGCAAATTCAGACAACGGCTACATAAGTCTCTACATTTTACTGAGAGAACGACATTTGAGATACAGTCCATTCACGGTTACTTCACACTTTTCTGAGGCCCTGCTATAGTTCCGCTTCAAGAATATTCCTCCGCCTCGTCCATAAAAAGTTTAATTCAGTATGTAAAATTACACCAAAAAGAACAACGCACAGCATCCGTAATCACTCTGTGAAATAATATTTTACATAAGAACTATTTTTACCGAACATTACCACAACACCCATCTTCTCTTTTAAAAATATTAATTGCAAATGAAATATTAAAATTAATAAATAAAATATAAAGCAAATTCAAATTATACCAAGATAAGTTAATTTTTTTTTTTTTTTTTTTTACAAAAGTGTAAAACGATTGTGAAACATGGCTTATTTAGGAAACAAGCAAACAGTTATATATCGCGTGATTCAAAGGTTTGATTCAAAAAGTGTTATCCTGTACATAATTTTCTTAATGATTTTTATAGGGAATATTTTTAAATATTGACGACTTCAACTGCCTTGAAGTCTTAAATCTGCACCTAATACATCCATATATTGTACATTATTCTGCAATAAAATAAATGTTCAAATGCCCCCTTTTATTGGTTCGGTTTTACAGAAAGAATGATTTTGTTGCTCTGTTGTCTTTTATAGAACTGTCTCACGAATTGTTTGCAATCTCATTTGGTTCAGAGTTAATTGAAGGCATTTGAAAACATAGAGAGAATATACTTTCTTATACATTTGTTTACTTCATGTAAAAGTTGAACTTGCTGTAGACCCTATGAATTTTGTTGGTTAATGATTCGTATTAAGCTTTGATTTTGTTAGAATAATTGGAAAAATAAATGTGTTGCTATTGTGATTAAATAATGATGTTTCAGTGTTCGCAACCTGGATATAACATTTTTAACGAGCTGTAGGATATTTAAATTACTTTTCTTGCATTCTGTTAACTTTACTGGATATTCTAGTAGCTTGTGTAGAAATTAAGTTACAATCCAAATGCAGTTATTTGAGTGATTGTTTCTGAAAGATCTGTGGATGCAGTTTTATAATTTTTTATTTACCAGTATGTCCATAAAATTGGAATTGTTAGTAACATGCTTATTACTCATTTACTACTAAAACACTTCCTGCTCATAATCATTTTAGAATAAATGTTGCTGCCTGAAGAAAATCCTCTGTTTCTTAAGTATTTGTGGGTTTGCTTCAGCTGCATAAGATGACAGTCTTCACTGTTTAACACAGACTTTCAAAGCAAAATGAGTATATTATTTTTAAGTTTCACTCAGTGATAAACTCGACAACATTAACGTAATATTATTTTTATTTCAGATTGTTAATCCAATACCATGTAAATTGTAAGCATACCCTCATTTCTTTTTCAGCTCTCTGAAGACCTGCGTATTTATATAAATTTGATAAGTTTGTGAATACTTTGCAAACATAAGGCTTATAATATTCAATTAGATTTTTTAAGTTGTAAAACATGGTGGCATGAGGAATAGGAATAACTTACTATTGCTCTAAAAATGCGAATAAAAACAAGCGTTGTGAATAATGTGGATGTTAATGTGTGTTTTGTAAATGAAGCGAATGTTATGTTCGTCTAGTGTATAAGGTATCAGTGTCCTTAGAACCTCCATATTATTCATGCTATATGAAATTGCATAGCATTTCGGTGTTCTCATGGATTTGTTAGTATGATTTTAACTTGGAATGAAAATGCCTTCAAGTGATAACTTATTGCAATTTTTCATTAGTTTAATGAGATTAAAATAATTGTTTTCTTACTCCTTTGACTACAATCTCATGAACGGTGTGCTATTTTCAGATAAATAATCGTATTTTGCTGTTGATTTTATGTATTTAAATGTAATATAATTATCTAGCATAGTTTTTCGTTTATTCATGTAGCATAGACCGGCGATATTAGTTTATTTCATTTTGGATAGCCAAAGGCCCAGTTAGTTAGCAAATTTGTGCAATCACTGAGATTTTTAGTATTTGCAGAAAGGGTTGTATATGGTATTAAAAAAAATTTTATAAATGCTAATTTTAATTTTTTTTTTTTTTCATCTGCACAAGTAGGTTTTGAACTGTGCAGCCGAGAAAGTAAATTCTGCTTAGAATATTTTAGTTTCTTGGAACAGTCTAAATTGCTGAAAAAAAACGTAACTTTTTGCTTTATAGGTTTATCGTGTTTTTACTGCAAGAAAATTGGTTAAGAAAATGTTATGCTGGGATTTTTTTTTTTTTTTTTTATAAATTCAGTTAGTAATTTTTTTCTTAATTATAACGCTTCAAGAGTAATGCTGTCCCTTGTAAGATTTAATACCCATGTATAAAAATCGTAATCTCGTCAATGTTCAACATAGCTATGTGCAGTCAGCCAATCATAAAATGTCGCATCTTCAAGTTTCCCTCATGGAGATCGCAGCACTCGCGTGGCTTGCGTACGAAGTCCGCAGTTTCAAATCCTGGTTCGGGAAGCGGAGTTTGTGGATACTCAAAAACTTTTGTTATGAAATAACGAATAAATAAAACAAGTTCATTATGGATCACTGAAAATTTTTAAACGTTGACGCAAAATTAACGAAGAATCCATATTCCAAATATACCAGCCAAGTTTGCGGACATTAATAGACTAATGTGTCATACTTTCGAATAAGACTACTTGTATATTATCAGATTTTCGTTTATTTACGTGCAACCAAGTAATATTTATAAAGATTTCGTGTTTTAAGTATAACTAAGATTATGCATTTTATAGTGGCAATTCTGCAGTATATACAGATACCGTTATTTATGTATCACGAACTCCCCGTACATTATTGGCAATACTGAATCCTTACGAAGAAATTTTCATTCATTACGAATGGGCTTTGTATTAACGAAGACACACGGATAAACATTGACTAGTGCTTTTCGTAATTGAACGGGAAAGAATGAACAGTGTGCTTGCCTTACACATGGCATGACCGGGAGTGAACTCTCTGACGTCACCCTCGCAGGGGGTGGGATCCACAAACACAGGGCACTTTGTGGTCACTTCACCCTGTTGGCAAGGCGCACCAAACATAACGCCTCGCAGAATAAATCTAATGTTGTGCCAATAGTATTAATGCTACTACAATATTAGTTTTTGTTATCTGTGAGCAATCGGTAACTAATGTTGCTGTTGCTGTAATATACCGTTTAGCAATTAATGTTAATGTAACATTAGGTACTTTTGTAACAACTTTACCTTCTTACTAATACGTTAACATTAAGGTGGTGTTTATGCTGTGGAAAAACTAATTTTGTAATTAGTTGATGTTAACAATTCTTATAAAAATGTTCTTTTATATACTCTGCCTAAAAAAAATATTCGAATGGAAAAAAATTACGTACAAAAATTTTGCCACAAATCGTTATTTTTATGATTATTTTATATAACCTACCCGTTATTTTGTTTATTCGTGGGTGCCGCGGTGGCTGAGCGGTTAGACTGCTTGCCTCTCAACATGACTAACCGGGTTCAATCCCCGGCCGGGTCACTCTCGGATTTTCGCAAGTGGGAATCGTGCCAGACAATGCCGCTGGTTGGCGGGTTTTCTCGGGGATCTCCTGTTTCCCCGCTATTAATTCCGGCGTTGCTCCACACTCACCTCATCGGCTCTCAAGACCTCGCTGTTAAGAGTCCCCCAAATCTCTGAAATCAACTCCACTTGTTTATTCTTACTACGCTAGTTGTTAACGCCTTCAAATGTAATATATTTACAAATAATGTAAATAGCTGAGAAAAGTAAATTGGAAAGGATCAAATAAGAGGAGTGTGTGTGGACGGGCTAGGCCATGCGTCAGTGGGCGGACATCAGTACTGTGTGTTTCCACGCAGCATTTTCCACACAGTATCCCAACATAGTAGCACCACCCTGGCTAATATAGGATATTATATTAATGAGAGACATATTAATCAACGCTTCTGCAGTTGAAGCTAACCTAAGACTGTATGTGAGTACGTGGGCCGTTCTTACAAGAACATGCAAACGCAGTGTTTGCGGTCTGAACTGCCCATGACAGCTCGATATGTGTCTGCATGTTGTCATTAGCCTTCCACACATTGAATGTGACATGACTCGGCGGAAATTGAAAATCCGGAACTTTGTTTCAATGACATCCGAATGATCTCAATTATTATATATTTATTAGCACTCCAATCCACAAAGCTAGAATTCTAACGATACCAGTACAAATACCAAGGACGTACATAATATAACTAGCACAGAATGAAACTCAGCTAGGCATAAACGTCCGTATTGGTAATATCGCGATTGTCAATTCTGATGCACCATTATAGCGCTCTGTTACGTACATCGTCGTCAACTAAATCTCTCTCTCACGTAAACATTGTATTTTTGTTTGTGAGCTGGTGCAAACAAGAGAACACGGGGCAGGCTTATTTGTACAGCCACATCGTTTATTAATTTATTTTCTACTATGTCCTCTGGGATAATTATTACTACTGTACACTAACCTGTACATATACGGAGTTGTCGTTTTTTGCAAAAGTTTTTAGCAAATGGGAAATGCCAGAGTTTTATTTTCCAATCTTCGTACAACCTCGTGAATATTATATTATATTGTGGAAATCTGACTTATGTTCAACCGCCAGCTTAGTAAGGTGATCTGTGATACGCTTACTTCGGAATCCTTTTGTGAGAAAAGTCCATTATCCCCTCAGTTCCATTATATATTTTATCTTGTTTTGGTCTAGAATATTAATATTTAGCGAACTTTCCTGGCAGCCTGTGTCCAGTACTTCAATGGATAATTACTAAAAGTCTGTTCCAAATTAAGTTTCGAAATGCTACAATAAATAGTGTACTGTTGCTTAGTTATTTTATCAGACTTTTTTCGGAATTGTTATAGAATTTTAGAATAATAATTTATACCAAGTACCTATTCAGGGGACCAAAATAACATGGCACTTCTATAACGTATTTTTGTTTGCTATTAGGAACACATTTTACATACTACAACTTTGGAAAAATCGCAATTAGGTACTTGCCTGTAAAGTAAAATGTGTAAAATCGTAACTCAGGACGCAGAGTGGATCTCAATACACTTGGTAACAGAATGCTTTAAAATATGTACAATCAGGAAGGATGTATCAGCTATAACTGTTTCTCAGCTACACGAAATGCGTTACAAAAGCGAAGCACATCTAATAACTTATCACAAAAGAAACAAGAAAGTTAAATAACGTGAGGACCTTGGAATGTACGGCTTAGGCAGTCGTTACTTTTATATATTATTTTTACATCACTATTCTATTAACGACTAAATGATTTGGGAAAATTAATTGTTGTATATCTTAGGGGGGGGGGGGGGGATTACACGCATGTGCATATGACAGTCTATTGCTAGACAAAGGTTTCATCTCCCGTGCAATCAAGATGTGCGAACACTGTTCACGACACATATGCTCACGTACAATTTTTTTTTCTCACGTAAAGAAACGAGAAAGTGTTGTGGTTTGACGTCATAGGACAGACGAGGAGAAGCACAGAGTTCATTTACCCTCTCAGCTGTTTACGGAGCTCGTCTCTTGCAGCAGGATATGACGTCATGAGCTACTTCCTGTAGGGAGGAGCAAAAACTCATGCGTGGCATCACCATCTGTGTACAGGAGAAAAGACAGGCAGGACTTGGAGGCATTGCCTGCCTGAGCACTTTACACACACACGCGCGACATACACACACACACACACACACACACACACACACACACACACACACACACACACACTGTCGTTTCCGTTGGCAGCGCATACTTTTTTGGAATTATTTCCGCATTTGCTATTTTATCTGAAATAAATATAGTACAAAACATTTTCAAATAATTAGATTTATTTCACATTAATCACGTTGTTGGATGCTCTTTTCAAAAATATTTTTTTTTTAGTTAAATAAAGCCTGTGGTTCTAGATAATTAGTTTTATATTCTACGTTCTTCCCCACAGAATTGTACAATAGCGATACGCGGATATAAATTAGCCCTCTGGTTGCTTTGTAGTAAACCTTCCTTGCAAATAAGAGCTTGTAAAGACCGGGACAGTGACTGTTTATATATATATATATATATA
>NQII01000224.1:223115-266652 GCA_002778355.1 Clitarchus hookeri | reverse complement strand
TGTTTATATATATATATATATATATATATATATATATATATATATATATATACATTTTCTTTTTCCTTTAACTCTAAATTGAACGCACATCGTCTAAATAGCGTACGAATTACCAGCCATGCTGGAAAACACTACTCATGCCCTAATTGTCACATAAATTGTATAATGAATTGTATACTAACGCTCCGAGTTGTGAATTCGAACAAATAACCCCAAATAACTCGATCATAAGGCAGTCAACTAAATAGAAGCCGGTGATTAAACCATTTGCTTTTGTTGTTACAGCAGTTTGGGTTATTAAGAAAGACACAACGCTACAGCCAACAAAATATTTGCAAAATTTTCAACAAACTGGTGATTTGGGTACGCCATGATATATGTGAAAGCTCTGACCACAATATGATTAGTTGATGATATGCTCGTGAAATTATTGTACGTACCAAATACATCTTGGTGATGTAGAAACAACTAAATACGGGTTTTCCAACACAATATTTTTTAATACATTGATTGGTTCAAGGGAACGTTTGAGGATGTCAAGAGTAAGAGCAATTTTGTTTGTGTGAACAAACTATTGCAACGTAAACAAATACTATCAAAGTAAATTTATTTGGTACCAACAATTAGACATTTTTCTCGGTGTATTGCAGTGTTGTTCGTTTAGTTTTTGCACGCAGTCATCGCTTGATACTCTACCGTTCCGTGTTTTATTTTTGTGACAGCATCACATTTCTTGCACTTGTGCCTTGAAACATTATAATTTGACACGCCTTATAAATTATTAAATCAACGGCAAACATTTCCAATTCAGTCGAGCCAAAAATGGTGACGACTTTTCAAACATAAAGTGTAGCTAATAACTGCTGGTTCTCCAGAATGCTCAATACTCTTGAGTCGACCAGATATTGTGGTGTTACATGTAAACAGTACATTTACGCAATGCAGAAATGAAATGCATGGTGAGTCTCAAATAAGCACACATTGAGTTGTTTGCAGAGGCCAGTGTTTAAAAGGAGACTCCTAATGTGAGGTAATTAGGAAAACACGCCTGATGCAAAACTTAGACAAAAAAGTTGTCAATTCCTGAAATAACGGTAATAACTCCTGAATTAAACATTTGTTGGGATGTATAACAAACTTTTAATAATAAAACAATCGCAAAAAATCAGCTGTTGAATTTTTCCTTTCCATATTTAGCTTTGATTCTTATTCTCATCTAGCTGTAAAAAATCATATTTGCTATATTTGGCGCATTTAGTTTATTTCCTAGTTTTGTAAACGCAAAAAAAAANTCTAGCTGTAAAAAATCATATTTGCTATATTTGGCGCATTTAGTTTATTTCCTAGTTTTGTAAACGCAAAAAAAAAATTAAATTAATATTTTTGTATTTAAAAAACAAACACCTACCCTGACATTTGAACGTTTAGCCTTTAANAAAAAAAAAATTAAATTAATATTTTTGTATTTAAAAAACAAACACCTACCCTGACATTTGAACGTTTAGCCTTTAAGCTGACATGCCACAACTATGCCCAGGTAATTAGATTACTTCTCTAGTCAGTGGTAAGATATATGTTTAACTTATTTAATGGAAGGGCAAGCAATATGGCAGCAATTACAAAACTATTGGATAAGAATATCGTACGTATGAAAGTTAACTATATACATTACATAAACTTCAATTTTGTGGAAAAGACAGGAAAATTAATTGCGCACATCACTAAGTTGCAGCTATTGTACAGTTCGTGTGAAGTCGTAATTTGAAGCATTAAATGTTATGATACGTATCTTTCCCGTCCGAACATTTTTAGAAGATAAATGTGATGTCGATGGGATTGTTAAATTCATATCCACTTACAAACAACAAACTGTTTTACGAACTTTTCGCTTTCCGCGTTCTTAAAAATTAATTAACATGCGCAAAATAAGGTATGGTATATTCACGGTTGCTTCACACTTTTTGAATCAAACCTTTGAAAATTCACCCCATGTAAGGCGTGTTTGCTTGTTTCCTAAATATGCCTTGCATCACAAACATTTTGTACTTGTATTGACATTAAAGTACCTTATTTTTGGTTAAATAGAGCTTCTAATTATAATTCATCCATAAATTATATTTTAAAAAATTTTATTGATACAGATCAAAACAGGGAGAAGATAGATGTATTGGTAATGCCTAGTAATAAATAGTTCTTATGCAGGATATTGTTACACAGAGTGCGCACGATTGCAGCGCGTTGTTGCTTTGCTGTAATTGTCTAGACTTAGTTGAGCTTTGTTTGTATGAGGCGAGGAACAGTCTGGAATNAGCGCGTTGTTGCTTTGCTGTAATTGTCTAGACTTAGTTGAGCTTTGTTTGTATGAGGCGAGGAACAGTCTGGAATTATAACTTCAGCAGGTCTTCAGTAAAGTGTGAAGTAACCGTTAATGGACTAAAGCAGCAGTGCAGACAAGATTAGGAATAGAAGTTATATTTTTAACGTTTTCTGTACACCCAGGAAGAAAACTCCTATAATATTTGCAATAGCTTAAAAGTGTTATCTATGAATTTGTATCCTACATGTCCGTAATAATAATTAATATTTACCAACTTCATTTTTATTTACTCGTCTTACAAATTTCTTACTGAAACTAAAAAACAAGAATTTTGAGGTTATTTTGTAATTATATGATAGTTAAGGGAAACGTACAAAGGCTGGTTTAACGATAATTGCATGTCTGTGGCGCCCAGAAACTCTTCACGTTTCATGACATTTACAACGGAAGTAACGACGGAGTTCGAGCGGCTCCACAGACTACAGATGTAGCTCAGTAATGACACTTAATGACTGGCCGCTGTGCAGTTGCATTTGCTTCACTAGCTGTTGAAGTGGAACATAGCATATAGCGAATACAATGTTAGAAACGTTACCATGAAATCACTGTGAAGTATTGCTTTAAAATATCCAGAAATCTTTGTAAAACTACGGACACTTCAGTTTTCTAAATAACGGACTTTCCGTTACTATCACAAAACTGTTCGCGAATTTACGAAATGCATTGGTGAATTTGCCTCTTTTAGTTTCTTTTTTTTGTATTTTTTTTTGTATTTATGATTTATAAAAAAGACTACAAAATAAAAGTTTAGTTTTCGGTATGCGGGGATTACCAGCGTATAAAAAAGAAATTCAATTAATTTGTTTTCAAGGAGGCTTTCAACTCGAGTCAAAAAGATCGCTATCCGCAAATATTACCACGCTGCTACCACGTTCTGATAATAAAACACGATCTTATCGAGGTATTAATATGAAGAGGCATAAAACCTAGAAGTTTCTAGTCATGATTGAGTGTGTGTAGTGTTACTAGGTGTTACAAGTGGCTCGTGCAACGTGCTGATGTTTGAGATAGTATGTTTATGTAGCGGGAATAACCTAACTGCCGTAGGAACAATAAATGTCTGGTTACAGCGGAGAATAACGCTCCCTGTGTCCTCCTTACTCTTCCTCCCCGAAACCCGGAACTGTTAGAAGCACCACGGTGGTTTAGTGGTCAGACCACTCGCCTCTCACCAAGCCGAACCGGGTTCGATTCTCGGCGGGGCCACTCCCGGATTTTCGCATGGTGGAATCGTGTTTGACAGGTTTTCTCAGAGATATTCCGTTTACTTCATCCTTGCATTCCGGCGCTTCTCCATCCTCACCTCACTTCGCTTTCATCGGCTCTCAAGACCTTGATGTTAAGAGCCGCCTAAATCTCTCCCCTCCACCGGAAGCTGCTAAAAATACCGAGAGGTTCCGTATTTTTTGTGTACGGCACTCAGTTCCGTTTTATGTAATAACGGAGAATGTTTCCGCATATTTACTGTATATTTCCATGAATATACGGACATTTTCACAAGTGAAAATTGAAATTGAAGTGATGGCTTTCGCTTAGCTGCGGTCTTGAGGAACCATGGTCTGCCAGAGGAACGACACATGCTATGCGAGTTTTGCTACGTTAGCGTTTTACGTATGTTTCAAACTTATTCTGAATGTGGAACTGCACAAATTTGAAGAGATCGGCTAAAAACTGTACCGCAAAATGAGTCGAAAGTCCGCAGATTTCTTCAGACACTCACTTCCTTAGTCGTATCTGTGATTTCTGGTGATTAACAGTGAATTCGCCTGCCGTAAGTCACTGTACGTATAATTCACTGATTTGTCACTCAGGAGATGGAAAATAAACTTTCATAATGACTGTAATTGATTCAATACACTTAATCAGACTGAAAAAAAACGCGGTGCGCCATTTCTCAAGTAATCGCATCGTACGTTCACATTTACTACCAATTCATCGCCGAAAAAAAAAAAGAATTGATGCAAGATTACTTTCAGAATCACGCCGGAACGTTAGCAACGATCGTATCTTTGTTATTTATAGAAAGTGTTATAAATTGTGTGTCCGCACTACACACAACGAGATTAATAAACTGTACTTCAAGTACTAAACACAGAGATGGAGTGGAGGGGGCAGTGGTAACCGTGTTCGGTACGTGTTTCTCAAGATTCCAGAGGAATTCTCAATTTACACCTAAAGAAGCTGTGAGTCAGGAAAGTAGCTGGCACCTACGTGCGTCTAAACTCCACACGTGTTTGGAATTCAAGTCGCACTTAATGTTCTCACAACGTCCCCTAATCCCGATGTAGACTGGGCTTTTACATATCTCCACAGACACTGCGTCGTCCACTTGACCACCGAGGCGGCTGGTGGCCAGAAGACGCGCCCAGGCATTTACAAATACTTTGTAGTTGTTTATGGAGTCCACACTGGGCCATCACGCTTATGTCTCCTTCTTGTTGAAAAAATCACCAGAGAACCTAGAAGACTGTCGTTTAACAGGATATCGCATGAATGAAGTACCTTTTACAAAGTGGCTGTTCGTATAAAGAGTTCGACAATATTATAAAATAACAAACTGATATGATCGGATCGCTTAAATGATTGCGAGAAAACTACGATAATATCTGGTTTTAATACACTGATTCCAAGAAACTTCTCCCTCTCTTGTCAGATTACGACAGTCAAAACACTTCTAGATAAATATGAACAACTATGTTAGAGCAAAGAAATACTATTAAATAAAGACAATANCGAGAAGACTGTTGTTTAACACATATCGCACGAATGAAGTATCTTTTCCAAAGTGGCTGTTCGTATAAAGAGTTCGACCATATTATAAAATAACAAGCTGATATGATCGGATCGCTTAAATGATTGACAGAAAACCACGATAATATCTGGTTTTAATACACTGATTTCAAGATACTTCTCCCTCTCTTGTCAGATGACGACAGTCAAAACACTTCTAGATAAATATGAACAACTATGTTAGAGCAAAGAAATACTATTAAATAAAGACAATATTATTACCACGTGATCATTGCCATGACATAGACGCTATAATCAGTTAAACATATAAAAATATCGTTATAAATAATGAGGATCATTATTATATTTATTATATCACGTACAACGAAACAAAAATAAATACCTCGGTGTAACATAAAAATATAGGTTTTTTATACTTGTGTTGTAATTGTGTAATTTAATTGCTTTTGCAAACATCGTAACATTGTATGTACCACTTTTGCACATCTGTATTGTAGTCTGTGCTTTGTGACAGATCTTAGTCAAATATAGTTCATATTGTTGCGCTGCTATAGTGAGATACACACTCGGTACGAGAGTGACAGCAGCGGAGGCGACGGTAGTTCACTGCTCTCCCGGATCGCTACTTGCTGATGTTTGCATACAATAACTATACAATGAAATTTTGAATTTTTTACCTCTAAATAACAAAAATATCTTAATTAATATTAAATTATATTGAACCCCGAAACATTCAAAACAAGTTCCTTATTTGTGCGTGCGTTCTTGAAAAAACAACAGGCGGAAGGATGGCAGTGAAGCCATGAAAAAGGTCAGTAGTCGACCGTTATAAATGGTTTCAAAATACTTTCATTAAAAAATTCTCATGTAAACTGTAGGGTCTACTGAATAGGAACGATAATTTGTGAAGCAAATGAAGCATGGCTTCAATGTGTGTTTCTAGTACTGTTAGTTAAGCTTACTTATAGATAAACCTTTCTTTTTGATATTCATAAAAAATAGCTTTTGGACTCTTTGATATAAAGGACAGGCGCAGTTCCAATGCACTACTTTAGTATGAATGATATGCAATTACCTATATATAAAGTGATTTGATTACGTGTCTTGTAATGCGCTGCGGACAAGTGATTTAATTTATCACCTCCCCCTCCCCTACCAGTTCCTATATTTTCCGTCATAATTAGTGCCGGTTGTATCTTTTTTCTGTTTATNAATGCCGGTTGTGTCTTTTTTCTGTTTATTTCACGACATTTACTCATTGTTTAATATGCTTGTTGAAATAATATTTAACGTCTCTCTTTGAACCTAACTTTTTTCAAATATCTCATAATTTGTTTGCCTAACATTGAATTTTCGCTCCCGATGCAAAAAACACAAGCCATACACTGGCTGTAGACATTCTTCTTCGCAATGATGTATATAATGTTTATTTGATAGAAGAGTCTTAAAACATTTTGTAAAATAAATGGTACACCGATTCAACCAAGGTAGGCTATTTCCATACCAATGTTTATGCCGATATGATGGTTACATATGCTGTCACAATTCATGTATTGTTTTGAAATCTTTATAATAATCTGACAATTTATCATTCCATTATTTTATTTGGTGAAAACGTGTATTCGTGTTTCCACTGTCTCGCCACTTTTGCCTTTGGCAAAGCAGCGACTGACTTTCCCTCAGTCCAGTATTCGACGAGTAGGGAAGAGTGTTACATCACTTCACATTATGTTACAAGTGTAACTGTTCTTTGTGTGCACTGAATTTATTTTATTTTATTTCTGTTTTCTTCCCACGTTACAGTATGAAAAAACAAATAATTAATGTATTACTGTTATAAACTAAAATAATCTAAAGGCGTAATAAACGCGATTCCTTTGCAAGATAAGCTGCGTACTACTTTCCACTGCAAACAAAATAATATAAAAAGCGCTCTATAAAGAAATCATAACGCGAAGCTGCTTAACGTATAAACCATTTTTGGAGAGCGACAATACGTTTGTATTTTGGGTGCAATAACTCCACTACGTACCAGAAATGTAGCAAAGGTAATTTAGCGGTGGCAGGTAAACGAAACACGTGTTAGGTCATGAGATACGAGTATGGTAGTGTATGGTGACTTGGTGCTTCGAGGAAGAGCTTGCAGTTGCAGGGTGACTTTTTTACCCACGCGACACACGAATTAGAAGGGTAACATTAGTAAGGGGATTATACGGCGGAGTAGAAGGGAAGTCAAATTGAGGGTTTGTAAGTAGCGATTTATGGAAATAAGCCACGCAGGCGGACAGACTTAGAGGCTGCCAGAGAAGCGAGAAATTGAATATTTCATACGCGCGTTAAGAGCAGCGAGTGATTTATGCGGCGAACCCCGGGGTCGGGAGTTCGTCGACAGTGGACGACCAAGACGAGGAGTGGGTGGCAGGAGGGTGCATTTGGAAGCACATGCGCACTAAACATACGGCGAGGCATGGGCATGCAAGCACGGCGACTAAGCAAGCTGCATGCTGAGCATGTCAGGCACGGCGAGAAATACGTATATACTCTACAAGAATGAAACTTCACTCACTGGCAGTAATAACTATTTCCAACCTAAAGCGATCGTTTATTTTTTTTTATACAATTATTTCGTTCGAAAACTTTTGTCACCCGTAACATACTTCGGACCCAAAATCTTCTTTTTGTATGTACCACCTTCATTATAAGAATCAAGCTGTTTTCTATGCAGCAGCTGTAAATATCTTAGTGAAATTTGGGTACGTGGAAGCGTAATGGGCCAAATCAATATTGAAAAAACCTCATACTATTAGGACTAATAATATTTATTGCGTTTATCCAATAAACTTAAAAAAAATGTTTTATTCATAATTAGAACAATTATTATAAATAACTTTGAAGTTTCTCTTTTTGCGGCTGATTTCGTTTATTATCCAAATAACACAGACAATTGTCTCCAAAACATGAGATGCTAATGAGCACTCTTGTTGAACACGCACAGCTGATGGTTTCAGCACACGCGCATTCCACTTCCTACGAAACGACACAGAAGTTAACACACTCGTCACACACACACGACACTGCCTGCGAAAGGGTCACGCAATCCAACATAACGAACATTTGTAAAAGGTTTCTAGATTGAAACTCGTCCTTACGGAGGCACAACGGAAGAAATGTGCGAGATGACATACCTCACAGACATACCTGATGTCCGACTGGGTGACACTGCAGTAGTCGCAGCCCCGGTACGAGACATTGTAGAAATGTTTTTGTATTTTAGGAGGAGTACTTTGGACACTAGATGCCAAAGATAGTGTTTGTAATTCTACAAATGTGTTGGAGTAAATTTCTCATAACCTTGTTCTAGAATGCGTAAAACTAATTTTGAACTCGAACAAGCAAATTATGTAAACTTCCAAGTCTGTTATAAGCATGGAACAATATACACAATTTCGTATGTTTTCTCAAACAATCATTTTCAAGGATGCAATATTTTAGGTGAAGAGTTACACGAAAATCTTTGACAACTATTTCCCACGCAATTGTTGGTAAGAATTACAGAACATCGATACTACATGGTTGCGATAACAGGCGGTGCGACATAGCTATCACTACTTAACTTCATTACAGTGTCGCAAACATGAGAACGTGCCCACCATTAGGTAGTGCAATAGTTTCCTCACAAAGTATCGCACGGCTGTTGTGCAGCGACCAAGCACCAGTGACGTCACGACTCCAAGCCCGCGCCACGCCGCATCTTGTAGTAGGCTACTTCTGTCGCCATGTTCACCTTCACTCATGTCCAGTGACAATGACTGACAACGTTCGCTGGAACATCTACAAGCACTTCCTTCTATCTCATTCAGACAAATCTCCTTCCTCTATTTAAAGCGCCTTCTATACCACTTTGTCGAAAATCAATACAATTTAGCGCGTACGTTCCTACATTGAGTGCATATTACCGTGTTTCAAATTGCAGTTTAGCTTCCACCCATTAATGGATGTCATGGTTGTTTGCCAGGTGTTTGATTCGCGACCCTTTTGCCTTTTATGATTCAAGTCCACGTGCTCTTGTTTTTCTCTGTAAATTATGCAGTGTAATTGTGCCGTAATGGTTTATTATTAATTGCTACGTTCACCGATGTTCGTGTTCCTGCGCACTAAAACGTTTTGGAATCATTGTCCGATGATAGAATGATTTCTACACGCAGTTCAGTTTTGCACATAACATTTTGCAATTGTTTGTCGAGCTTGAATTATCATTTTGAACCATTGCATCATACACACCATGTGTCAAAAATTTGCAATTTATTTGCGACAATCAATTTTCATCTCTGTGTATATTTTAAATACAACATAATATTTACACGGAACTGTTACTATTTTCCTTATTATGAACGCACATGCTACAAGTTAAAAATGTCGCATTTTTAATTCCCATTACAACTGAACTATATCACCATCTTCGAAGAAGAAATGTGATTTACAAAATGTATTACTTTCATTAAATTCCCTTGTCTAAATTTCCCTTTAGTCCGTTTCTATGAATATATTACATCTTTGGCTTTTTAAATCCCACGGACCTCTAATCGCCACCCTTATGTTCTCTGGTAGGTATATTTCAAAGTTAGTTGCACTAGAAGGTGGTCTTCTTACAATTCCCAGTATTTGATAGCCGGCGAGCGGTAAAGGGGGCGTGGAACACAACACCGAGAGTGCCGGCCGCTCTTAAGAGGCATGACGACTCGGGAAGCCGTAATGTGCGCACCCACGCGCGCCCCGCGGCGGAGCGAGGAACTACGTGGGAGAGCGGAGGCGTAGCTGAGGTGACCACGCCCCCGGAGAGGTGGGGGTAAGATGAGCAAGACTGAGCCTGTGAGGTAACGAGTCAATAGCATGCGTTGCGCGCATTAGGAAGGTCGCCCACGCCATATCTCCGTCCTCAGGGGCAACTCCAGCAGGCACTTATCACTTCCTTCCCGCAACTAACAGCATCTCGACCACCGTGCTAACGTCTCCATCAAGTCGCGACTCCAGGGAGAGTTAGCTTGTCGTCGGCACCACCCACACGAGAGTCTCTTCTTGGAAATTATGCATAGGATTTAGTACAAATACATTCATGGATACCTTAACTTGTCAGTTATTCTCTTATGTGAAAACACCAGCCTCTTGAAATAATACACAAGTTTTCTGCTACAGAAAATTTTTTAACTGGGAATTTTGTAAAAAAATTCTTTCTTGTGAATATAAATACTGTAGTTTTGTGTGAAAAGTTATTCGCTGTCACTGAATTACGAAAAGCAGTAATTTTTAAGTTAAATTACTTTCTTATTTCTAATCTTTTATATTCAGTTTATCTGAATTGCCCTTTTCTTCGACGATTTTTTGGGGCACAGATGAAAAATTTGTTACTACCAGTAAAAAAGTCACTCTTTATTGTATGTTCAAAAACTTAGTTGACGAATTCATTCTTAATACTAATTGTGTTTTTTTCCCCCCTTAAAGAAAAAATTTCGCGTATCTACGACACTGGAATTTAAGAACGAGAAACTGCAGGACCATGCTGAAAGTGTGATGGGCTCTGTGGTTCCAACTGCTGACTCGACACAGTTTTTTTCCTCCTTGCCCTAGTTATTGGAATGGACTGTGGGTTACAAGAGCGCAATATGTTTGCGAACGCCAGGAATCATTTTCACCCTCTTGTTGATCTGCGAGCGAATAATTTTAAGGGACAAAAATATTGCATTGGCCATCATTATTGATCCAATGCATTTTCGGGCTGGATGAATTGTTTGTAAATAGTGTGAAACCTTGGGTGTTTGGTCCTACATATGCTTGCTATTTATGCGAAATAATTATTATTGAAAGAAAGCCTGATGTACTCGACTTTGATTGGACAAGGGTGAGAACTGGAATTCGAAGTGCGATGTCTGTTTCGCCTCGATCTTTGGTTTTTGTCACATTTCAGCTTTATATGCGATGCTGGCTATCGTGGTTTATAGAGAAGGATTTTAAATTATATACATATGGGGTAGAAAGAATTTATCTATTGCCTGTACCAATTTTCTATGATAACAAGAATTAAATTACATTCATAAACTTGCCTTCGTATAGCTTTCTTCACCTCGAATTGCCACATGCATTCAGGAACAAAAATACGTAGAGTACTTCAGTCTAGGCGGCCTGCTTCTATACTTCCGTTAATGAGTAGCAAGATAATTTCTTCGTTTTCTGGCAAGGCACCACTATTTCCTTACTTGTAGATGTATGCAACTTTTTATAGATTTTAACGGGAGTATAATTTTTTTTTCAAGTGACAGCCTGTCCCTCGTTGTTTTCTCGGCGCCGCAGTCCACCCATATTCGATATACGAGTAGTACTCACCTGTGACTAAGAGTCGTTCCTGTATGGCACTTCCAAGAATGCCAGACATTGGTTGTCACCACAGAACCCTGTACAGCCAACATACCGAACCAAAACTACATACCTGTATTCGCAGCAGTTGGAAGGTGCGCAACATGTTCTGATGCTGAAGGAGTTGATTGATCGTAAGTGTGTACTGCCTGTTAACTACAATGCCAGGCCGCAAAAGGCGCGGGTGGTCAAGGGTACGATTCAGCATCTTAACTGGAAGTCACTGTGCTGTCTATCGCAATCCCCCAAAATTGCATTAACTTATTATCAACTTTTCCTCTACCTTTACAACCATCTTTGTTGGAAATCCTTCGTAAATGAAGAAGACTCGTGCAGGCGTTCACAGACGTCTTTGAACTCCGATTTTTACAGCCAGGGAGGGCATTGTGCAGCTGGAGGCACATTGGAAGAAGATACTGGATGCTGGTGGCAATTACTTCCAGAGCTAATGGTATGTGACATTTGCTGTATACCTATGTGTTTTTAATAATCTCAATTCGCTAAACATTCTTCGGTTTCATAATACTTCTTTAAAAAATTAAGGAGGCTTGGATTTCTGAAAAACTGCCCCTTCGTTTCCGATTGATCATACGGAGTGAAAGTGGCCGATGTCTGCGCTCTTCAGTATGTGTGCAAATCTCCCTGCTCGGCTTGCAGAGAGCAGTATGTCACACAGGCAGGAAGGGCCTATGCAGCCAGCTTCACAAAGCAATCGTGTGAGAATTGTCATCGTAAAATGATTTATTTTACAATTTTATGATTAAGACAAACATTAACACTTTTGTTTGTGTGAGATAGTATCTTCAAGTCGTCTAAAAGTTGCTCTGTGATTGGAGTTTAACTCCTTCCAAAGTTCGTAGATGTATTTTATAATACTCTCTTGAGTAAAATTTCGCGAAATTTCTGTTAGTGTGCATAAAATATTTATCTGCTAATGAGATATTCGTAATGGTTTTCGATGAGTGGTGATTGAAGATTTTGCTGCTGATGGTATATTCATAATTGATTGTATTGTATAGCTCATCATATAGTATCATATCAGCGGCAGCTAAATATTTTATTAATTGTAGTGTCTATTTTTCAACTGTTTAGTTAATTTATTTAATTCTTAATATATGAAACACAAAATAAAGAAAAGTTGTTTAATCCATGTAAATTATTTCTAGGTTTATTTGGTGTATTAAATATATTTATGGAAGTGCATACAGCCAATCATCACCTATATATCTGCATGTTATGACTTAAATTCTCCTGGCAAGTTTCAAGGGTCAAACTCTAATTATTTGTGAACAATGGTCAACTATTAATTGTTTCCTGCTGAGGGGAGGGGGTCATTTAAATGGTTGTATAATGCCTGAAAACATGAACATAATTATTTTCTTTGATTGTGATTGACGTCATTCTTTAATCAAAAGCTGCATCACACAAACATGCCGTACACAAGATTTCACGATGAATTTGACGCATGATGGTGTCTGCATATCTCTAAACCATTTGTCCCGCCATGCGTTCCCAGCTACACGAACCACATCACGCACTTCAGTACTATCAGGATAGTCTATGTGTGCCGCGAACGAGTGCAGTGCAAGTGCAGTGCAGTGTAGTGCCGGCAGTGTAAGTGTCCACTCACCTTTCCCGTCTCCCGGCAAGCAGACTCGGCCGGGAAGGTATGGAAAATTCTTCTGCACCGAGTGAAAGTGGTATGAAAAGTTTTTCAGCAGCTTTGCAAGGCGTGATTATAAAATTATGCATAAAATGTAATAATTATTACAAGGATGTTCGTTTTGAATCAGCGATGCCCCTAGCAAATTATTCAGCCGCTCCAGGGTTGTATTCATGCTTTAATGCGTGAAAGGAATTTCAACATACATTCCCCTTTTTGTATTTTTAACTTATTTGTAAGAGTCTTGTTTGTTAAATTGTCTTTTTTAATTCGCAGTATTTGCCCACATTATGTTTATTGTCAATTAAAAAGGGAATTGTGTGATATGAAAAGTTTTGGCATGCTGCCCACCATTCAGCCAGAACTCGAGGCTCATGGAGGCAAACATGCATATGTCGCGCTCTGATCACCTTCACCTGTTTTAACTGATCGTTTTGTGTACAATAGTCTATGAAACACTGTAACCATTGTATTTTGTGCCCTGAGACGCTGCCGCACCTTCCTCAGGAATTACATTGACTGGAACAGTTTAAATTTCACAATTAAATTCTCGCATTCGTGGTCGCATACCTAAGTCTATGCTGCACAGTCTACCACAGTCTACCGCTCACCTTCTTTTGTTTCGTGTGTGCGAATACAATTTTATTTATGCAGGGAAATACATCTGTGAGTGAAATCCACCATCATGTATTTTTTCCAGTGTCGCAATGTATGTTTAGGAGCACGGGACCCCAAGTAACCCGCCATTTCAATAGACTCTCAATCATGGTAATAAGTGCGGCTGTAGGTGGTGGCGTAATTTATTGTAGGATTTAAAAAGTGCATGTCAGCCTGTAATAGGACTGCAAGGTAGTAAAAGTACATCTTGGTGTTAAACACTCTCGAAAGCATCTTTGGGGATAAGTATACATCCGGGTGATCGGTAGTACGACCCTGGTGTCAACCACTGCAGTATCAGCTCTACCATCCCGTCTTCGTCATCGGTAGTACGACCTTGGTGTCAAACACTGCAGTATAAGCTCTACCATCACGTCATCGTCATCGGCNCCCGTCTTCGTCATCGGTAGTACGACCTTGGTGTCAAACACTGCAGTATAAGCTCTACCATCACGTCATCGTCATCGGCAGTACGACCCTGGTGTCAACCACTGCAGTATCAGCTCTACCATCACGTCATCGTCATCGGCAGTACGACCCTGGTGTCAACCACTGCAGTATCAGCTCTACCATCACGTCATCGTCAGCAGACAACTTTTCCAACACTCAAATATCCTTATTCTTTCTAATAGGTCGTTCACCACGCAGATCCTGCCCAACCAACAAACCCAGTGCCGTGAAATTAAAAAATATATATATAAATTCTACAAGAATTTACACTCATTAAATACTAGAATTTTGTACAGAAACGTTTATATGGATTGTGTTCTTTTTTTCTCCCGGGTTTCTTTAAATTTTTAAACACCCACGCATGCATGATATTCCTTTGTGATACATTGTACCACGAGTTATTGTTACACCAAAATCTTAAATCCTTGGTGTTGTACTGCGCCCAAAAGAGTCTTTTTAGCAATAGTAATTTCTTTCATTGTATGTACCGTTCAGTTGACGAAATGGAGGGCAGTTTCTCTATTTATGCAGGTCTACGACTTTCGAAGTAGAGCTGGTGTTAATCAATTTTCGGCATCTCCTGATGTTCCTTCATAATGGGTGTTCCTTCATAATGACATCCTTCGATGACGGTAAATGGGTATAATTCTTCTAATGATGATGGGTTTTGCCCGTACATAATTTCCCATGCATACCACCTGATGCCATGCATTTCGAGAGTATGTATCTGGCACTTCGTGATATCACCAACAATGTGTCGAAAATGTATACACTTTTGTCGTCTCATTATCGCCTCTAAGTTCCTTATTCGTAGGTTTATTGGCTATATATCAATATGTAATTACAAATTATTTATCACATAATTTTTGTACTTGTCTCTAATGGCACCTTTGATATTTTTTTAATTGTTGCTTCATGAGGCATATTCCAGTTCGTGAGGGATAGAGATCCTCATAAAAATAAAATAAATAATTTAATGTTAGTATATTTACAAAACTATTACTCAGCATTAATATATCTAACTGCACAATTGCCCTTTTTATTTCTCAATGAGCACGGTATTTAAAGTTTATCTCAACTCTAATTAAATTCTTACTCTATGTCTCTGTTTGGTTATAGTCAATCAACTCACACTCATCATTAACACATGTTCTGTCTGTATGTTGCCGTGATCTGTAATGTCTTCCATTCACGCATCCAGTCCAATAGTCCAGCCTGCCAGTCGTACTCTTCACTGCACTGGTGCTCGCAGTCGTAGATTTTACACCCTCTGGCCACTTCTTGCCACTCGTTGCTCTTCTCTCTCGTCAGTCGCTCAATATCACGCAATTGCTCAAACTCTACACACTCATAAAAACTCTCCGCTGGAGATCCGACGTGCCTTTATATACTGTTAAAAAAAATCCTTAATTTTACGGAAAAGTGTAGAAGTGTCCGTACTCTAGCCGCAAATTTCATGGAACCTTTCCATTAATTTCCTAGTTAGTTTTCTTTACTTCCAGTTTAAAATACAAACAGTTAATGAAAAAGTATTTGATTTTCGTTATATGGGTGTTCCACGGTGTTTAAAAAAGATATTTAAAAAGTTAAAATATTTTTTACTAGAGCGAGATTTGAACCAGAGTCAAGAAGTAGGATGTCCACGACCGTAACCTATTACCTATAATTCTCGTGTAATTATCGAGGTATAACTTCCATTTACCTAATAGATTTACATAAGTTACTTTTTCAGTTTATATTAATGTTAGTGTATTTTAGTGTTGTAAAATGTTACAGACACCCAGGCCCTTGTAGCGTGGATAACCTTGACAGCAGCAGAAACTGTCATTTTCTGGTGACAGTGGCGAAGAAAGCTTCGTGTTCACTCGGCCTTGTTCGTCCCCGAAACCTGAAGCCATAGGAAATACGGAGACTCTCCGTATTTTGTATTTACGGAAAGAACTCCGTTTTTGTCATTAAGAATTGCGTTTTCGTAAAATTACTGTATATTTCCGTAAACATTTCCGTAAATACACGCAAAATTTTAACAGTGTAGTCGCTGGCATTTTACCTGGCCTTTACCCCGAGACACGCTGAGAGAATCTAGATCAGTAATACAGAACATTCTTAAGCTAAACGCGGACATTCAATCAGCTGAAGGTGAGGAGGTCGCGAGCAGCAAAATATGTATCGTGGCGGCATTCGTTAGAAGATATGCGCGTCTTGGTTTATCACTCACCTGTCAGTCAAACATCCCTTGTCACTCGCCACCGATCACATCTCGACTCTTTCTTCCTTTCCACACGCTCGCACGGGACAGAGCAGCGAATGAGTGTTTTTAGGCACAGATTTTTTGTATATTAATTGTATGAAAAATTATTTTCTGTGAGCATGGGACGCCGTGCTATGAAAACAACATAATTGATTCATACAATAAGGGGTTGGTTTGTGAAAATATGAGGGTGGTGTATGACTTTGGGAGCAAGGGGGTGCGTGGGCCTTGCGAGTCATACCTTTATGATCGGAGTTGAAAATTATGTCTTCATATTGAATTATTAGATCTTAGCTCTAATTGTTCGTAAACTAATCAACTACGCATATATAATGCCTTATGACCTAAAATGTAATACCTATATTCTCGGATTCTGAACTTATATCTACAAAATGAATTTCAAGAGCCTTACAATAATGGTTCGATAATAATGACCAACTGTCCTTATTTAAAGTCGCAAAACATAATGTATCATGCCTTAGTTGTTGGATTTGTAAATAATGCCTATATACTGAATTTGTAGGGCCCAAAGAAATAATTCTTTAACTAGCCAAACTTGTCTATAAAATGTCGTATGGCTTATTTTGTTTTACATAGATGTTTTGGGTTAAAAATAAGGCCTTCGCTGTGATTTTTAAGGGGCTAAACCTAATATTTCGCGAATGCCATTCCACTGCGCTTATAACATATCGAAGTTGCTAGCCCGTACAATTCTTGGGCTATCATGACTTGAGACAGGATGTATTCTACACCACGTTCATGCTTAGTTCAATAATTGTCATAATTACTTTAAAATAAGCTGTACAGTAAACTTAATTTTATAGAATCATATATAGCATCGGACAGAGGCACATAATTGCATATTGTGACATAAAAAAACTTTAACTGCTTTAAAATTATACATATATGTATAATTTTACAAAATGCATATTTTTTATTAGCAGGTGTTATTTGCGCATTGTGGCAACAAACTGTCCAATTTTTTAGTTTAAAAAATTAAAATTAATCTTATTAAACAAGTAATAAGTACTGCTGTTTTAGAAATATTAAAAAAATTAATAATTTGAATGCTTCCACTTATTCTTCAAAAAATGTAGGGTTCCACCTGCTCCCCATGTATACCGTATTTAAACCCGTAGTGTAGTAAATGCTTCTACAGTTCTGTGGTCACGGTGTGTGTTCATAAACACAGACGACAGTCGCTATTAGTCCTCTGTAACGGACAACTAGAGAAACAAAGATGGTGGTCAACAGCACAGCATTCTGGTAGACACTGGAAAAAAAATACTATGGTCTCAAAGAGAGCAGATGATGGAAAATAAAGTGGCAGTCGAGCTGAAGTGTTTAAGAAGGAAACAAGACGGAGGTGGAAAACAAGTAAAAACAGAACAAGAAGTTACTGATTTAACTAATGTGCCTAGTTTCCTATACACGGATGGAAATAATTTTGAACGAAGTTCTTAAAAGCTTACAATAGTTATATCTGGAAAACTACTCAACCAATTCTCGCCAAATCGGCAAGTAAATAATATTATGGTAGGCCACGTAAAAGTAATAATTTCAATTTAATTAGTTACTCATTTTCAAAATGAGTAAGTTATATCTGTGAAATTACGAAACAAATTCCAACTTATCTTTGCATTTTGGCAGTATCTAATATATCCATCAAATTTGTATATACAAAGCCTCACTTTTCAACCATTTTTTAAATAGTTCCACATTAAAAAACTGAATTTTTGAGTCATAACTCTGGAAACAAGCAACCAATTCCTACGCCATTTGACGTAGAATTTGTACTGTGGTAGGCCATATTAATTTGCATGTTTTAAGTGCGTCAAACACTTTTTTTCAGAATGGCGGCTACAATAACGCTTTAGTCTTGTGTGCCTCTACGAAACTATGTAACCAATTTTAACTTAACTGTTTAAACTGTATCTATTGCAATCATCTAATGTGCTAATACTTAAAAAATTTGTCCTCTATTTATGACGATCGTAACATTATATAAAGGAAGGTTTAATGCAATATCTCGAGGGCCATCCAACTAATACCCACCAAATTGTACATGCAATTAGTGCTACAGTAGTGTATGGAAATGTATATGTTTCAGATGCGGGAAGCCTTTCTATGTTGTTAGTAAAAATTATTAACTTTGGTAATTTGCATATATATTAAACAAATCAACAACATTTAACAAAATTTTACTCACTAAGAGTATTGATTATAAGCATCAATTATGAATACAGAGATACTCACCTGCCTGCCTTTTGCAAAATATTGGCAGGTGAGACAATGGAATATTTTGTCATATTTCCGGAACAATAAATTCAACTTATTTCCATTAAATTTTACACTCTATTAGTGCGACAGAAACTCAGGTAAACTTAAATGGTTTAAGTGGGGTCAGACATTGGGTTTCAGAATATCTTCCATTTAAATATTTTGGTACATTTGTCATATGTATTCAACAATAATTCATCCAAAAGTTTTATGCTGGCAGCATTTATTATGTGCATCATATACAGACAATTTTAAGGCAATTTTTTATGATAGCACCAAACAAGAAAATAAAGTTTTTATGCCATATCGCAAGAACCAATAAACCGATTCCCAACAAACTCAACACACAAGTAGTGCTATGGTAAGACATCTAAAGTAGCTTAGACACTTATAATCAAAATGAAAGCTATATTTCAGATTAGTAAATCCTACCATCCACAATGTTAGACTTATTACATCCGAAGTTGATGCTCAAAATCCGACCTTCTTAATGCATTTGATTGCACGGTAACTCATGGTACGAGTTTTCCAATTTTCAGTTTCGGGTAAATCACTTTTGTTGTAATTGTCTCTCTACTGTTTCATATGTTTCTGGTTTCATCTCTTATTATATTGCTGCCAACGAGACGTCAATGCATACCTAACGTTTAAGCTTTTAAAAACTTCTTAAAAAAATTTTGCACCAAATAAGAGAAAATTCAGCTTATTAATTATGTCAATAACTACTTATTTATTAGAAAATTTGGTCTCTAGTAAGAATCCAAAGTATTTTCATCTATAGTTCTGATCGTAATGATGATAATGGAATGAATAGTGTATAGCAACTATCTACGACATCAAACACATTAATTTTAGACGATAGCACGATCTGATCTCTGATTCTTATTGGTTTTGTATCAATGAGGGCAATGGAAAAACAAGTAATGGTTTTTACTATGTATTGCATAACTATCAGTTATAAATAGAATGGTATTGTGTTCAGATCACGCAAATGGATGTAATTTGTAATATATGGAGTAGTATTAATTGTATCCAATCTTATAAGATTATAAAAGCATGTATGGAGCACCGTTTCTGGTTTTAAATAGTGAGCTACTAGGAAATGTGTACTTCACATTTTCGATCATTGACTGCAGACATTTTGTGGTGATTATTATATCTGAAACTAAGCAGTAAGTATTCATATTAACGCTCTTATATATAATTATGAAGTAAATATTTAATTTACTTTATACTACTGAATATTAATGCCAGATATTTATCAGTTAAATATAAATTAATAAAAAACATGTAAAAAATATGAATAATTAATTTTCTTTTCTTTTGTCGAGGTGGTTATGGTAACTTAGATTGAATATCCGATAACGCAAGGCCTTGTGCACCATTTTTTGGAAGTATTGAGTTATGTTAGGATGAAAACTGCGTAAATCGGAGCGTCATTTGACAAAGTAAACATTTTCGTTCACCAGAAACTGGACGTTGTTTAAGGTGAATGTAAAGCAATGAGTATTTACCCTCGCAGGAGGCAGAAGAGACGAGGCTGGATGGTGAATGAGCCAGGGATTGTAACGGCACCCTACGCCCACCCCCCACATCAGTTCCCACGTAACAAACCGACCTCACAGCACGGGTGGATGCGACATGCTGCCCATCTCGCAGCCACGCGTCTTACTAGATAGCATCGCAGTGCCTGAACACAGCAGGGCGTACCAACCTCAGCGAAGATGTTTAATGAGGCCGTCTCGTCCGAGCGGGCTTGTGACATCTGGAAATGCACCAAGTAGAGGGCGCGCTACTTGTTACACTCGAATGAACTGACCTCCGCAGTTGGTTTTATTCTATAACCGACTCCGGGCTTCCTCCGATGACGTCTGTCAGATCCCGTTTCTATCTAACTAACTAACTGAAATCCTGCTGTACGATACCTCTAGAAACTAGACCTGTCTTTTTATCTTTTAATTTTTTTTTACGTATAAACTTTTAGATATATTTCCATATCATCGGGAATGTTTTATAAGGCACCCAAATTTAAAAAAAATTGAACTGTTTAAAATGGGAATAAAAACCATTTGGTGACTCAAAAACAAATTTATTCAAAATTTTCCAACTGTTAGAAAAAAATTATATATTTTCAATGTACTAGCGTTTGACGTGCATTCGTGTTATTAACATGAACGTAGAAAAACATGACATACTTTTTATTTCAAATTTATGACCTTAAAATAGAACACAAGTTGTTAACTATTAATTGCAGCACTCTGAAAATGTAATTATCAAAACTGTTAAAAACGGAGAAAAATAATTGAAATGATACTGATAAAAGATAGATTTAAAATGAAGTTTTTTTTCTCTGTATCTCTGCTTAATACACTGTTATTAAACAATGGTGTATTTTTAATAACGCAGTGTTCACACATCAATTTTTATAAAATATCCAGTTTTATATTTAAACGTATTTCTCATCTGCAGCTAGATTCTCTTATCTAAAGAGACCTTAAAATTCGAGTAGACTAAACAAAAAAAAATGACCTATTTGTTGAAGAAATATTGACTTACTTTTACATGATATATATATATATATATATTTTTTTTTTTACGTAAGCACTCATAGAAGTGTTAATACCTGCAACCGTCACACGTCTAATGATGAGAATAAACTAATATGTAAATTAATGACAAACTTAACATATGATAATTGCCGTTTGCTAAACGGTTTGGTCAATTACTGTGAGGTAGTTATGGAATAAATTTAAATAATAAAAGGCAGAATGTAATGAGCCACCGCTAGTTTTCTTCGGCTGCTTCATACTGCTGTACACACGAAGGCTTGAGAGAAGTTCGCTCCTGATTGTACTAAGTTCTATATCACTATAACACACATAAGGTTCTCAAACTCATGTCAAACTGAGGGTATTATACGAACATTCATCAATTACGTTATTCTTATCACACCCGCTGGGCTCTTCAGCGACTCAAAAAAAGTCTGCTTTGCTTTTAATAATTAGTGGGAGTGGAATATACATGGAAAGTCCGGGAATACGTATTTTAAATGGGACAAAACTGGCACCTGGCAACGGCGCCGGCCGGCCGCCATGTTATGACGTCACGCAACCGCCATCTAGGATATGGCTAACTTTTACCATGACCTTGACCTTCACACGTGCTCGTAACCTTGGATGACATTCAAACCAAAAAATCCTAAAACATGCAAAATTTATAAAATCCCAAAAATATTATTTTTATTTACAGATAATATCTAAATATATACATCTAGGAGGTCCGGGGTTCGATGACAGGTGAATCAACTAAGCTCCCTACACAACCAGCCCTCGCCAGGTCAACCAAGGCACCATCACATCAGCCATGTTAGGTGTTGATTACCTTGACCTTCGATCTTGACCCAGCAATAATCTTAAAACCAAAAAATTCAAAAATATCCGAAAAAATTCTTAAAAATAAAAAAAAATTTCAAAATGTATTTTTAAAAATATTATTTTAAAATTATTTTTAAAAATCTTACATTTCCAGAGGTCCCTCCACCACATCACTTACCAATTTTTTATTCGATACTTAATCAGCCAATTACTTTGAGTGAAGTGACTTGTTTTACCAGCGCCATCGACTTCTTCAGCTGTGACGCCTGCGAAATCTTCAATGGAGCCATCAGACTTTCCGGCAGAGGTACCCAGAACACCTTTGCCAGAGTTACCTGCTTCTTCAGCTCCAACAGGTCTGTCCGAGTCTTTGCCTGAACCACTACGTCGTCATCTGTGTCACTTTTGTGATAAGACATTTGCTTGCGGCTACGGTGTACGGCGCCATGAAAGCTTTCACTGTGTCAAGAATCCCTGTCGCATGTCATATTTGTGTGACAGGTGCGGTAAGCAGTTCATCTGTAGTGACCATTTACTTAGACATGCAAAGACATGTAAAGATGAAGTGCATTTCTCATCAGTACCTCGCTACCAGGTTCACTGCCAGCAGGTATCTTGTGACTTCGCTACATGTCCTCAGAAGTGTGGTTACCTACATAACCCACTCTGCACACTGCGTCGGTGTAATAAATGTCACGATATTCTCGCACAATTACATCACATGTGTGAATAGCGAAATGCACAAAAGACTGTAACCTACAATGAAGTTGCATATATTGAGATGCATATACATCGAAGAATGTGGTAATATTTTTTCGAGGGCATGAACGACTGTATTAAATTAATTGAATGAATAAATGCTGTGAATAAAATTGTTTTAATTTATGTTTACCTAATTTGCCAGGATAAACTCAAAATTTAATTAAAAAGGCACAGATATAAAATAAATATAATTAAATAGTATTGTATAAATTACCATTGTACTATATGTACAATTATATAATTAAATAAAAAATACTTTTTAAAAATGAGCAACATAATATTTTTAATAAAAAATTAAGATTTAATAAATTATGCAGGTAGACAAAGTCCAGCATCATACATGTAGGTATACTGCTAATTGGAAAAAATAATTAAATAGGACGAAATCTAATTGACCTATTAAATAGCCAATAAAGAATTGGTAAGAGTGCTGGCGGAGAGACCTCTGGAAATGTAAGATTTTTTAAATACATTTTTAATAACATTTTTTATACATTTTAAAAAAAATTTGGATTTTTAGAAATATTTTTTAATATATTTTTTTAAAAAGAAATTTTGGCTTTAAGATTATCCAAGGTCCAGGTTGAAGGCGTAAGTCACCAACACCTAACATGGCTGACGTGATCGGCACTGGTCAACCTGGCGAGGGCCGGTTATGTTGGGAGCTTAGTCGATCCACCTGTCATCGAACGACTGCATTTTCGTTTAGATACAGATTGAGATTAAGAAGTCAGGCAAATAAATACATCTGATCTGATCCGTAAATATCAGATATCTTTACGGCCCTGTCATACGGTTTTACATGACGTAACCATGTGATATACAACAACATTTTCAGTGATTCTCAAGGGTTTAATTACGAGTGACAACTCTTGTAACCAAAGACATGCGTCGCCTTTGACTGATGTTTGCGGGATTTCAGACTGTGACTCAACTACAACTTGCGGTGCTAGATACTTGTCACTTCCGGTTGTGTATGAGTTGTGAACGAGCCGCGGTAAAGAGAGGTGAAACACGCTTTGTCTTCGCGGCGTTGTCCCACAAAGCACTAGCTGCAGCCATGACATCTAGCTCGATCTGAGTACTCTTGCATGTGCTCCTGGGGTCTCCACGGGTGTTCTGGGTCGTCGACCGCGGCGACTTGGAAAACGGACCGGATGTCGCAGTGGAGAACCTTCCTGGCGGGACTACTGAAGGCGAGGTCCATCCTGTTTCACCGCACTTAATGCATCCTGCATCACCTCTATTACACTTCAACAGAGAATGTACCAAAGTTGTAACCTGATAACCATATCTCACCACTTAACGCGCATTAGCAATCGGCTGATAACGATATGGAGCTTTCGGATTGTCTTCCTACTTCTAACGGTAGGAACACAGTTCCGAATTGTCTATTCCACACAGCTCTGTTTAAAATTTCGCACTACGATAAGATATCTTCACGAATGTGCATACACACATTCAGTGTTTACCTATATGTTTCGGCGCAGAGGCGAGAAATATGTAGTGTGTGTTCACATATTGCAGGAAATAATTAATAGTCAAAAGGCCTTGAAGTCTTCGTAATCAGCGACGGAAAGTAAAATTTTCTGCTTGGTGTTGTTGCAGTTGGCGTACCTGCTTCCTCCCCAAAGCACTACTGCGCGTGTGAAGTAGGGTGGGTTCTATTTGCTAAATTACGTACGGATCGTTGAAGTCACTATGTCGACTGTTTCCGTTCACACGACTCGCGCCACTAATACTACTCTGCGTGCGTTGACCATGGACAGAATAGAGGATAGCGTGTATCTTATTCCGAATAGTTCTTACAACACCTACTTATGTGTAGCAGAAATGCACCGAGCAAGTACCATTTCGGCCACAGCGAAGAAACTCGAGAGAACTTTATTGGACAGGAATAAAGCGGGTCGTCGCAGGTTGTTACAGGAAACTGAGGAGGATGTAAAGCTCCGACCTACTGACTTCTCACTGCGGCAATTTCCTCAGGAAACTGAACTGTCAGGAAGGACTCGTCATCGTGCAGCAACAGTCAAGTGTCATGCACACTGCATGTTGGTCGTCCACGAGCTCAACGAGAATACAGCAAAGTGGTATCCTCGACATAAAAAATAAGATCCATAAACATCCTGGTACAAGGACGTTGGGCAGCGGATTCCAATTCATCCGCCATCTTAAATTCAGTGTTACATCACAGTGGCCATCTTGAATATATCCTTGGCGTTGAGCATTAGGTGGTGATTTCGTGCCATCTTGCTTACAATACTTGTTTGAACACTGCGATAAGATCACACAAGTTTATAAATCAAAGTTTTGAAACTAATTTTTAATATTTTAAACTTTTATACGATGCCAGAACCTGCGATTTCATGTCTTCGAGGATATGTCCGAGACCGTAGGAGTTAATATGGTAATATTTACGCTTTGAAGGTTTTAAAGGTAACTACAGCACATGACGTGTTTACGACCGCCATTATTTTCAAGATTTGTTGGAATACCATTGGTATTACAACGTTTGTAAATAATATTTTACTTATTGCATTTATATTTTTATCTCAAAACCTGTATTAATAAGTAAAAGTTTTGGAATATTTAAAGACATAGGTATATAATAAGGCTAATTCGAACATGGCATCAGAATTGCCTAAAACGTACCCTTCCCCGAACCGTATTGGATTTAATATGTATAGGCTACCAATACACTGGGGTTTCTAATGTAACTATAGTACGTAGCATGCCTCTTCTAACGTAAGATTCAACTTTAGTCGAGCCTCTTGGAAAGAAAGTAATATTACATCCTAGAGAGTACTGAAAAAATAATTTGTTTTATTACGGTTGCCAGTAGGCAACTATATAAAAAACTTATAATACATTTGTGTCTAACTCCGGTTAGCTTATAAAACACGCATTATATTATTTACCTCAAATAAAACATACATAGTTCTCAGGCTTCACGTTCTCACACAAGTAAGAGTTTCGTGGTTTTTATATTACATCAGCAAAAAACCAAACAATTTTCAAAAAGGGAGTAGGAAAATTCTTCGTGGATTTTAAAATTTGCTTAGTTAGATTATTTTTTTGAATATTCAAAAACATCCGGCTGTACAAAATCTGCAAAAACAAAAATGACTTACGTATAATAATTTTACCAAATCTGAAATTATTTCTGTGTTTAAATTAATAATTTTCTTGAAACAGCTCCTATTAATTTTTTCGCTCCATACTACCTTTTTTTTTTTTGCAGATGAAATTATTTGATTTTTTTGTTTGTTTCAAGGAAAGGAAAATCGTCATTTTTTACACGATTTTCTATAATCTCTAGAAACCATTTATTTATTTCAGGGAAATGGAATCACGGGTAAAATGCTAGGTTTCTCTTTCTCTCTCTCTCTCTCTACATATATACATACACACTTATATATAATATATAATATTTATTATATATACACACACGCAAAGCAAATATGTGTTTCTACCCAACACACGTCCAATTCCACACTTGCTTACTTTCAGTTTCTGGTGAACCATCGCTACTTAGATGAGAATGAGTACAACATAACGAGCACCTGCCAGCAGTGTGCAGAGCCTGCCATCTGCGCAGGTCTTCGTGCTAGAGAACGTGGTCCCCATTCACGTCGTGAGCCCAATGTGAATCTCCGCTCAGCTGTAACGGGTTTCGCACCTCGCTTCCATTGGTGGGTGCAAGAGCTGGACAAATTGTCGCGAATGTGGCGATGGTTTCCGCCCGAGCGGACAGCTAACCTGCTAGTGAGAGGCGTCGAACAGCAAACATTCCTCCTCACCCCACCATCGCAGATCCTACATTACCGGACACACAAGCTGAGCGGCGTACAGTGCCGCAGACATATCAGCGACTGCCTTTTAGTGTAGCACTGATCAGCGACAGCCGGTTTGATCAGACATTACAATGATTTGGCAATAGGTATGTCACAACTAATAAAAGTTAATTCGACCGTTGATATAAAGGCTGTCTGTCTTTGTCTCAGGCAGCGTAATCTACCATCTGTGAAAGGTGGGAAAACAAATGCGTCTACAAACTTTGCAACGAATATCCCGAGTAGAAGCTTTCAATAACGATTGCATACTTTAGTTACGTAAATTGTATTCTAAACATGCATAATTGTTGTCGTTTACAGTGATCAAACAATATGACAAAATGAGGAAAGAGTCATAGCTTTTTTAACACGTCATAAATTTATAAATAAAATCCAAGAAATGTTTATTGGAAAGAAAGCACCGCCTTCTTTTCAGCCTACTTTCCTTTGGAAAGGCTGGCTTCTGAAATCATTTGAAAGTCTGTCTGAATGTATGTCTCCTCCCTGCTTATTACTTATTTGTGCCTGAACAGATTGTAATAGGAATTGGTAAGAATGTGTTGCCACTAACGACGACCACGATGCAGCATTTTATTTATAAAAACACACCTTCTGTATTTAAAAACTCTTTAACTACAAACTTCTGAGTGTAAATCTATTAGTCCGTAAAGTACAGATCTGCATGTGAGCTCGATGGACGTTGCGCCAGCTAAATGCATCTTGCTCGCGCATCTGTAGCCCGTCACGGACTGGTCAGTGGTTGAGCGACATCAGAACGGCCCGGCAGTAGTGAGACAGCTGTGATGCGCGCGCATCTTACCTCCCTCCCCCTCTTTGTCAAGACAGCCTGCGACTAAACTAGTGTGACTTCAACACATATAACTTACACCAATTGTGATTATTATGCAGTTTTCCTGCACACACTCTTATTAACAATGAGGTTATACCTTCCTGTCTGCGTGTGGTCATGTGTGTGTGAATTTTTGTGCGTACCTTTGAAAACATCTGAGACCGTATTGATTTTCACCATTCCCGGCATAGTTTTAGTAAATAGGATACCCTATTTTGACAATACAATTTATTACCACACTAGTTGCTCATTTTGGAAATTACAGATTCATAGTCTGCTTTCGAGGGAGATTTAAGAGTTCACTTTGGTGTGCGTGTGCCTAGGTTATAGATGTTTGTGTGTATGTAAACGCCACCTTAGAAACGTAACTCGGTACAGATGCAGGCCAGTGGCTACCTCGTAGGGTCACCCCACTTGTATATCTTTATACTACGATGGGTAATTATTGCAAAATGGCAGCCATTTTAATATTTAGGGCCGTATGTTATACCTCGGGAACCATTTAACTGATTTAGACCGATTTTGTAGGTTGATGGTTCATTATGCGACAATTTAATTTGAAGAGTTATATTGATCCTCACCTGCAATTTTCGGAGATAGGACTATGTGAATAAATAATGCTTTTACAACATATCTCTGACGCAACCCAACATACTATCGCCAAATTTTACATTACGTAATACTACGGTAGGCCATGTAAACAATTGCGTTTTAAGAGGACAAGACACTTTTTTCAAAAGTGCCACATGAGTATTAAACTTTCGTCATATCTCGGAAAAATATCTACCTATTCCTACCAAATTACGCAAACAAGTAACGCTATAGTCCATGTTAACTTATATTCCTTAAATAGGTCAGACACTTACATTAAAAATGAAGGCCGTATAAACTCTTTAGCTCCATATATTCTATCTATAGAACCACACACAACATTTAAAATTAAATTTGTATGCAGGGAGTATCTGTTATCACAATTAAATGTGCCTTCACAGAAGCTATTCTGTTTACCATTTTGTAAGAGGCTTTAAGTAGACAAATTTGGAGGCTGTAATAGCATGGTACTGTATATTGCAACCACCAAATCTGTCCACACAAGGCCTCTTTTGTCAGTCAATTTGTAAGACAGCACATTAATAAAATGTTTTTATATCATACTCCGTATATTAATCAACCGATTCTCACCCAATTTCACATACTAGTTGTGCTACAGTATGATATGTGAGGCACTTATTTTGGAAATGGCGTATGTGTAAGTAATTAAGATTATAATGTCACCCAATTAACAATTTAACCAGTTTCAGCCAAACTTATTTTGCTAATTGCATCTATTATATGCATCATATGTTTGTATACAGACAGTTTTTAAGATTTGTTTCCAGACAGCTTCATGTGTGAAAATAGAGCTTTCATGCCATATATCGGTCACACATCAACCTCTTATCCCCTGCGTTTGCCAACAAATAGAGCTATAGTAAGCCACGTAAACTTACACGGTATAAGTAATTGGGACACTTATTTTCAAAATGACAGACCTTTACATATTTCAAGTTTCTATACTATATGTACCGAAACAGACTGATTACAACCGAAGTCTACTTCTATACTATATTTCGTATCAAACCGTATGAGTGTTTCTTGGCTGGAGACCCATATAAGATGTATGCGTAGTCTGCTCCACTGTGCCCCACTGTTCTCTACTATGCTCCAGCTGCTCCACTGTGCTCCACTGCGCTCCACTGTGCTCCACTCTGCTCCACTGTGCTCCACTATGCTCCACTGTACTCCTCTCTGCTCCACTGTGATCCACTGTGCTCCACTGTGCTCCACTGTGCTCTACTGTGATCCTCTCTTCTCCACTGTGATCCACTATGCTTCACTATGCTCCAGTCTGCTCCACTGTGATCCACTGTGCTCCACTATGCTCCACTGTGTTCCACTGCGCTCCACTGTTTTCCACTGTGCTTCACTATGCTCCAGTCTGCTCCACTGTGCTCCACTCTGCTCCACTCTGCTCCACTGTCCCCCACTGTGCTCCACTATGCTCCACTGTGCTCCTCTCTGCTCCAATGTGATCCACTATGTTCTACTATGCTCCACTCTACTCCACTGTCCTCCACTAAACTTCACTATGCTCCACTCTGCTCCACTGTCCTCCACTGTGCTCTACTATGCTCCACTCTGCTCCACTGTCCTCCACTGTGCTCCACTATGCTCCACTGTGCTCCTCTTTGCTCCACTGTGATCCACTATGCTCCAGTCTGCTCCACTGCGCTCCACTGTGCTCCACTCTGCTCCACTCTGCTCCACTGTCCTCCACTATGCTCCACTGTGCTCCTCTCTGCTCCACTGTGATCCACTATGCTCCACTGTGCTCCACTGTGCTACACTGTGCTCCACTATGCTCCACTGTGCTCCTCTCTGCTACACTGTGCTCCACTATGCTCCACTATGCTCCAGTCTGCTCCACTGTGATCCACTATGCTCCACTATGTTCCAGTCTGCTACACTGTGCTACACTGTGATCCACTATGCTCCACTATACTCCACTGTGCTCCTCTCTGCTCCACTGTGCTCCACTATGCTCCACTATGCTCCACTGTGCTCCTCTCTGCTCCACTGTGCTCCACTATGCTCCACTGTGCTACACTATGCTCCACTCTGCTCCACTGTGCTCCTCTCTGCTCCACTGTGCTCCACTATGCTCCACTGTGCTACACTATGCTCCAGTCTGCTCCACTGTGCTCCTCTCTGCTCCACTGTGCTCCACTATGCTCCACTGTGCTCCACTGTGCTCCACTGTGCTCCACTATGCTCCACTGTGCTCCTCTCTGCTCCACTGTGCTCCACTATGCTCCACTATGCTCCACTCTGCTCCTCTCTGCTCCACTGTGCTCCACTATGCTCCACTGTGCTCCTCTCTGCTCCACTGTGATCCACTATGCTCCACTATGCTCCACTGTGCTCCTCTCTGCTCCACTGTGCTCCACTATGCTCCACTGTGCTCCACTGTGCTCCACTCTGCTCCACTGTGCTCCACTATGCTCCACTGTGCTCCTCTCTGCTCCACTGTGCTCCACTATGCTCCACTATGCTCCACTGTGCTCCTCTCTGCTCCACTGTGCTCCACTATGCTCCACTGTGCTACACTATGCTCCACTCTGCTCCACTGTGCTCCTCTCTGCTCCACTGTGCTCCACTATGCTCCACTGTGCTACACTATGCTCCAGTCTGCTCCACTGTGCTACACTATGCTCCACTATGCTCCACTGGGCTCCTCTCTGCTCCACTGTGCTCCACTATGCTCCACTGTGCTCCTCTCTGCTCCACTGTGATCCACTATGCTCCACTATGCTCCAGTCTGCTCCACTGTGCCCGCAGCAGAATGCGCGCTAGCAGGCCTCCTCGCGCGAGTCACCGACAACCGGCCGAGCGGCAAATTGGGAGTTATTATGAATGTGTGTGATCATGTTCCATTATCTGCAGCTACAACCTGTCCTGCTCTGGACTACAACCTGCTGCTCACACTCCCATCCTTCATGATATCCATCCTTCATGATATGTCATCATATTTCACTATCTCTTCCGCTAATGAATCAAGAAGCGACCGCCTGCCTGGCCACACAAAATACTCTCTTTCCAAGCGCCAGTATCAGTTCAAGTCGCTATCAAATTGCTATTGTCGGTACGACAATATTCAGATATTTAAAAAAAAATTTCAGGCTTCAAATTGTGCAGGACATGATGAGTAACGACAATTGTAGTTAATTCTTCATAATGTAAAAAAGGAAAACCGAATTTTTTTAGGGTTAACAAAGTTTTGAGGATGTTAGTGAACAAGGCAAGTGAACTATCTTTCAAAACTAGTTAATGATCATAATATATGACTCGATGGAGCCTGCGGCATGCATGCCAGAATTTTGTTTATGGAAGTAATTTGTTCCAAGTGAGTAGCCAACGTAGCTTCGGGGATTCCACGTACAATTTATCGACGTCTTGTTGAAGGGAATCGCTTCTGCGGCATGTGTAGCGCACATAACTGGAGCGCCTAACTGCGGAGCGGGTGTCGTGAGTTCGAGTCCCAGGTACGATATAAGATATATACCTTTGCAAGATAATTCGTTTTACTCAGTAGCTGCGTTTGCTGCTCATACATAAGCTCTTCATGTCCGACGATTTTTGTACGAAACTAAAGAAGGTATTAAAAACAGTGATGTGTCTAAATTGGTGAATAAAGTCGCCATTACTGTTACATAAGCAAGCAAAATGTAAAACGATAAATATCACAACCACCAAAACCGGTTCTAAAAGAAAACCTGCATTTCAAAATTTACGACACGTTTTCTGCCTTATTATTTTTTAATGAAGCGAGTTGTGTTGCAGTAGCCACACTTTTAACGATTGGTGATTATTAAAAACACGCCAAAACTATAATACAATTAATACTTCAGTTTTTTTAGAGCTTTCGTTAGGAAAAAATTATTATTTAGAGGGTTTTCGTTGGTCAAGGGTTGTGGTAGTAAAACCACTCGTCTTCTACCATAGTGAACTGGTTTCGATTACAGGCAAGGTCTCCCAGGTTTCCGAATGTGGAAAAGTGGTGGCCGTTGCTAACAGCCGGCGGATTTTCTCGGGGCACTCCTTGATTTCCACTTGATTCACCCCCGCCGCGGATTATCTGAACTCAGTTACTGGGTCAACCTCAACCGAAATTCACTCACATACAGCTATTACCCGATGGCATTTCTGCCTATTTAGGTTTCATAACACCATATCCTGAAAAAACATTTTCCAGGATATAGCGACAGATAAATAAGGTGTAGCATAAACACGACACTTCGTGTTTTTAAAATATCACAGAAAAGGTGTGCAATACAGCCACAATGGGTCAAAAATCTGGAATCTGTTCCTTTTGTGGTACCATTTATTCCATTCTGTGAAAAGATACTGTAAATTTACGTTTTAAACTTGCAACTCACACTTATCAGCATAAAATTGGTTCACTCTTTATGTGAAAACATCATTACTTTTTTTCTGGATTTCACTGACTTTTCATTAACAGAGCTTTGCCATTTTGACGCTTACCTACTGATCAAAACAAAATCAACATCTAACAAACCACTTCATTTCACGAACAAGGAAAACATTTCCGCAAAGTAATTTACAGTATTTTAGACTTAGCTTAAATGTTGTTATGAAACAGAAACTTTGTATATCGTTGCGTCCAGCGTCAACCATTTGTAGATGTTTAATGGAAAGGTTGTACGAACACAGCAATCGGCGCATTCAATATTTATCACTGCGGTGTCGTGGGTTTTACACTTAGCTCTGCACCGAGTTCACTATTATAAAAAAAATAGAAAATATAAACTATAATACACGAGGCTGTCACATACCCTGAATCACTGACGTACCATGTAATTGTTATCCATGAACGGCATAGAAATACTACCGTATTACAATCATCCGTGCCAATATGTAGGATACTAAAAGAAATGAGATGTAACTATTAGGTAAAATCCTTACCTGATTTGATGAATTTTGAAGTTATGTTTTATAAGACAATTTTTTACATTATTTATATGTATAAAGTTCTATGTTGTCATATTCGTTAAGAGTATATTTTAAAATTAATTTCCGAAATAACATTACTCTGCTCTTCTGCCAACTGAATTAGTAACGTTAAATCCGATTGAAAAAATTGTTTACTTTCTCGACAACTTTTAGTCACGATACAAATAATTTGTCAGACATAACTATTTCTCCTAAGAAAAAAATGCACAGATCTCTTAAAAGCCCTAAATTTCGCTTTGTTCAAAAGTTTTGCAATTTCCGCAAAATATAACAGTAAATCGTAAACAAAAACGAAATAATGCATTTATATGGTATTTTTATTTAACTTTATCGTCAGTTGGTACCGTTGTGGGCGTCAAAATTTTGTATGGTGATGGGCAACGTTGGTGAACGTGCTTTTGGAATATTCGACTGTGACTAAACTCTGAATAGCTGCTTTACCACAGCATCTCAGTAACATTTAGTTCAACTTAGCTACAGATGTGCGCCTTTTTATTATAGAGAATGTTCCGCTACAAAACCGACAAACTTAGGCACTGTGTTCTAGCGATCATTGCCAACAAAACTGCCATACTATGCAGATTTGTTCAAGAAGGACAGTAGCGGAAATGCAATAAACACAATGGCTGTAATTACTGAATATTTTTACTGGCATTTACTATGTTTAAGGTCTGCTGCAAGCTGTTCAAAATTGACTTTATCTGCCGGTAAGCAATTAGCGAGACGTTGATGCCAGTGCATGCCTGCAAGTTAATTTCGGAGATGAGAGGTGGCGTTAGTGATCGGCCGTATCAACTAGTTTCATTCTCGTGTGCCTGGTTTCCGTCCGCTGTGCTCTCTAATCTCCAGGCAGTCCTAGAAGGAATGTCCAGTGGGGAGAGGTCAGGAGACCGTGCGGGCCACAGTAATGTGCCTTACTAACAACTGGTCTCGCTCTCGTGTGTCTGGTTTCCGTCCGCACTACACTCTAATCTCCAGGCAGTCCTAGAAGGAATGTCCAGTGGGGAGAGGTCAGGAGACCGCGCGGGCCACGGTAATGTGCCTTACTAACAACTGGTCTCGCTCTCGTGTGTCTGGTTTCCGTCCGCACTACACTCTAATCTCCAGGCAGTCCTAGAAGGAATGTCCAGTGGGGAGAGGTCAGGAGACCGCGCGGGCCACGGTAATGTGCCTTACTAACAACTGGTATCGCTCTCGTGTGTCTGGTTTCCGTCCACACTACACTCTAATCTCCAGACAGTCCTAGATGGAATGTCCAGAGGAGAGAGGTCAGGAGACCGCGCGGGCCACGGTAATGTGCCTTTCTAACAACTGGTCTCACTCTCGTGTGTCTGGTTTCCGTCCGCACTACACTCTAATCTCCAGGCAGTCCTAGAAGTAATGTCGAGTGGGGAGAGGTCAGGAGACCTCGCGGGCCACGGTAATGTGCCTTACTAACAACTGGTATCGCTCTCGTGTGTCTGGTTTCCGTCCACACTACACTCTAATCTCCAGACAGTCCTAGATGGAATGTCCAGAGGAGAGAGGTCAGGAGACCGCGCGGGCCACGGTAATGTGCCTTACTAACAACTGACCACGCCAGGAACACGTGGATGCTATGTAAAGGTAGCAGCCTGCTTACGGTCATATGGAGCACACTATGAACAGATTTTGTGTGACTGCCAAAACACTTTTAACCGGCGTCAATGAAGATTCTAATTACACGTTTATTGCAATTCCGCTTTTGTCACTTTGACACGGGGCTGCATAGCCTATGTCTGCATGTTACATGTTTGTTGCTAATGATCTCTAAAACACGCTGGCGATGTTTGCCGATTTCGACGCGCACTACATACTGTTAATATTATTGTTAATTCTGTTACTGTGCAGAGCAAATATTTCATCAAGGAATTTCTTCGAGCGAAAATTCCAAGGTTTTTGTAAAATGAAAATCAGTTTTTTATTCCTCTATTTTTTGTTATGTGTTAAAACCATTTCTTTTATGCTTTGTTGAAAACTTGAAAGCGGATAAGAACTTTACCAATAAAAACTCTTGGTAAACATCATAACAAAGGTTGGGCGCTCTTCCAGACTCGTAAAAGCTCAAACATTAAACTAGTGATAAATATAGGAAGGAAAGCAAATTTCCTTTATTTACTGGGCAACTTTCAAGTCGCATTTTGAAGACAGCGGGAATGAGAGAGTATAACACGGAGAATTTAATGAGACACTACAAAGCTCTTAAAAGAGGATTATTAAGGCTGCCGTAGAGAAAATGTTTGTTTCTAGAATTGAGGATAATTTAATCTTTCCTGGCATGTTATAAAAGATAACTGGATAAAAGATACAAACCATATGAAAAATTCATAATACATATTATTGGGAATAGCATATATATGTATATTTAAATATAAATATATATATGTATATATATATATACACACACACACAAAATTTGTTTTGAGCTGAAGTGTTAATTGAAGTCACAAGACTGGTTTGTATATTGCATTTTATAAGAAATCCAATATTTGGTTGATTTGCGTCAAGGGTAAAAATTGCTGCTTTGAATTTAAATATTATCGGGAAAATTAAAACTGAAATACAGGAGAACCGCATAACAATTTCCCAAGATATTTTTCCATGATATTCTGATGAACAATTATTTTGTTTTGTAGGCTCACATATGGATTCTCTGCAATTTTTCAGATTTTTGCGAAAAATCATATAAATTTAAATATAACATAACTTACTTAACACTTTTTTGAAAAGTCAATTACCTCAATTCTCATACCTTTTTCAGACTATTATTTTATATCGCAGCTAAAAATAATGTTAAATGTTAAGTCTCTAGACTATAATTTCTTTTTCAGGAACACTCTTAGGTAATATTACTATTTTCTTTGAAAAGTTTCAAATGTTACTAACTAGTTAGATAATAAACACGGAGGCAGCGTTATGTCTCATCAATTACAGTTTGTCATGCACTGATACTATTCAAAATAACTATCTAAGCATTCACTGGAGTTGGAAATCAGTAACTTCTAAGGTGACTTACAAAGGGATGGGAACATCTTGGCAGATGTGCGCTTAGAGCACAAACACTGACTTCAGTCTGAAAGAAATGTTGGCAGCAACTGAGTGCTAAGAAATGCGGATGTCGACTGCTTAAAAAATGCAACGTCAGCAGATCACTACAAGTAGGCGAGTTTCCTTGACTGAACAGCTGGGAGAACGTCCTTATATCCGACAAACGTCTTACGTTGTACGTGGTAGGACAGGACGTGGTTGTTGGGCTTATTGGGAAAACGCAACAGAAAGATAGAGCACTGACGGTACTGGTGTGTTCTTTTAATAAAAACCAAGGGGAAATTATAACAGCCATTGCCGGTATGCGGTCACGAAAAATACGAAACAAACATCTAGCAAAGTATTTAATTAATACTGAAGCAGTTTTATTTAGTACAGTACAATCAAGTTCAGCACAATTGTATCTGCAACGTGCGCTCTACGGCGCCTAGAAGCATGCAATAACATTTGTTAATCAACCTGTTTAGTTAACATTAATAACACTAATAATAATTTGCTACTTAAAATTTTAAAATTAGTTCTGATTTTGTATCTTTGGAGAGTAATCAGTGACATGAGAACCGCCTAGCAGACGATAAGGGAGACAATGATGGAAGACACTAGAATAACCGTCACCTGCTGCCGACACCCGAAAAAACATGGCGGCGCAGCAGATGACACCGAGCTCGCTAGAAGATATAAACCAAGATGATGGCCCACAGCACACCTGGCAAATGTAAACGAATTACGATCGTAAACAAGATGGTGGATGGGTAGAAATAAGATGGCGACTACAACTTGATGTTAATCTTCCGGTATTGCCATCGCCACCATGTTGTTTGCGCCGGCCATTTTGTTTCCTAAATATCCAAGATGGCGGACACCACCTTCGAATCCCATCCCAAATATTTTGTCTTTGGGGCTCCTTTTCAGCCTACTTTCCTTGAAAAAATTGACTTATGAAACATTATTTCTGCCTAAATGTAAGGTCCCCGCCTAATAACGTTTGAACCCGTAAACCGAATTTCACTAAACTCTGTACACATTTAGTTCTTAGAAAAGAGAATCGACTTTTATAATTTTTGAACATCTTGGGTACTTATTTTCAAAATTGTGGCAATTTAAAATTTAATGGTGTTGTTATAAGACACACTTTTTGAGCTAGAATAAAGAATAATTATTAATACGTAATTTTCATGTTTAACAGGCTCAATGTTGTATTTTTTGCCTGATTTATTTTGTTTTTATGAATAGATATATTTATTTGTTTTGAAACAGTCCATAATATTTTTTTTTACAACAGTATTTTTATTTGGCCGCATATTTATATGTCTTTCTGTTTTTACATTGTGTACGCGTACTTACAAAGCCATATGACTCTATGCATTTTTGATCGTTGGGGCAGTTTTAAGTAGCGGTACACATGATTTTGAATTGTAACCCTCGTGAATGGTGAATTTTTAAAAGAACGTTCACAAGTTAAGTTTTCGAGAAGGAAGACCGGCATCTTGTTACGTGACGTCAGACAGCCAGCCCGGGTGGGCTGTGCTCTAGGTTTCCAAACTATATTGTCATATGGAAATCCGAGTTGGCACTCCTGAAACTGCAGGCCGTCTACTAGAGACGGGGACGCGAGGTGCAATAAGTAGGCTTGTATAGCCTCCCTCCACGTGGCTCCCAGAGAGGTTAGCTAGAACCCGTGAGACGTCCCTTAAGGCGCCATTGAACTGCATGCTAGCACAGTAAGCCGTGTGCTTACATATAGGGAAGACATCACCCAGGGCTGGTGCGCACCCGGAGAGATGCCCCGATGTCGTACTCGATCATCGGCAACTTCAAGATCATCGAAATATATGTTTTGGCCATTAATTTCGGCTAAGAAATCTCAAATAAAATTTTTCACGTAAAATCCTTAATGCAACCATTGTAAACATTTCTCACGCCACCATATTGCTTTTTTTTTTGCGTACACGACTTTTTCCGACATTTACTACGGCAAAACGGAACTTAGTCCTTGCTCTGCCGCCAGCTATTGACAAAATATTTGGATTATTAAAGACTTGTGGCGTGATTTCTGAACATTTCAAGTATTTTAATTCTTAGCCATCACGAGGGTACTAAGTGTTTCAAAGGCCCCAAGCAGAATTTTTCAATTATATTGTCAATGTTGTCGGGGTCACAAATACATAATTTGCTAATAGGTAAGGCCATCACGATTAAGTTTTTTTGTCTGGTAAAAGTCAAGTAATTCTGAGCACAATTAAACTTCCAGGTTACTGGACAGAGATAAATTGTATTTCTAACTGATCACATTCACGAATGCGTTTTAGCATCACATATAACATTTATTTTTGCACTTCTTTGTTCTTTACAGTGTTTCAGCTCACCGCGAACGCAGTTACTGCCTTTCTCCGTAAAAACAGTGAACAGTGAAATGGGCAAAGGAAATTCACCATAAATCTTTTGGTCTTATGCAAAGGCGTGCCTCCGAAACTTTTTTTCATCTCTAAAAATAAGTTCGACTTGTATTGTATTTGTTTCCCATAAATTAATAGCATTCTATATTCTGAACATCCCCAGTATGAAATAATATTTGTCAAAACAAAGAACTGTTTAAAACCAACTTGATACACGAAAACCTCGACTTTATCAACACTACGCGGTTATACCCTGACAAAACTTATGTAAAATCGCTCATATCTTTGCAGTAAAAACTAAAGTATTGGTTCCTTGTAGATCCAGAAATAATTATAATATAAATTATTTTCTCATTTCAATTAATTCATTTTCAATCCTATACGCTTCTTCTCTTATAATTTCCCACTGCAGTATTTCTCACAGAGTAAGCAGATAAAACATAAAGAGAGAACAATACGGCAAAACCACTCATTTTCTTGCTTAGTATTTTCCGACTTTTCCTCATAATTGTTCGCAAAACTTTATAATTGCTATTTAAACATTCTTCTAATTGAATTGCAAAAGTAATCTAAAAAATATTGTATCAAATAGATTAAGAAGTGATCAGATTTTAGGATTGCATTTTCTCACAATCACCTTAGTTGTAATCCCATATTTTATATTCCTGCACTTTTTGTGTGCATGTATCGTGTTACAGATGTGAATGCAATAGAACGGCATTATTAGCTGCTAAAATGTGTTAGAAAATATAGACATTTAAAAGTAACTAATTACGCTCGTCTACGCCAATTTATTCAACTACCGAATCTTGCAATTCAGTGGAATTGTGACAACAGGTGATATTTACTCTGTACAGCAATCGGAGAGTGAGACGTGTTACAGTAGTCGTGCAACTAATTCATCGGAGTTGCCTTTTCATTACAAACAGAGTGCATTGCTATGATACACAGAGGCAAAGAAATCAGAAGAAGCGAAGAACTCGGCGTGAAAGGACGTTCATGCACGAGCACAAGTGCGCTCTCGTGTATACGGTGCAACACGTTAGGACGAAAAAAAAAATACTCAGTGAGAGAGAATGGAATTTAAAAATGATGCCATGGGGCAGAGAACAAACTACTTGGCAATTATGAATAGAAAAGCTCCAAGGCTTGCACTACAATGCAGTGGTAAAAAAAAACAATGTCATGGTTAAAAAAGATAATTGCATTTCCAACAATATGTGCAAGGCAAGAATAGTTTACAAAGGCAATTCTTACCGTTGCGAAGCAGAAGTATTCCGTACTTTTATTACGTTTTAGTAATTTTGCTTTACTGTATTGCTTCCTAATGAAAATATTATGTAATTAAACAATTTGTCTTGTAACAATGTAGGGGCCGCAGCGGTCGAGTGGCTAGAGCGCTCGCCTTTCACCAATGCGATCCGCGCTCGATTCCCGGTGCGCCACTCCCGGATTCCCGCATGTGAGAATCGTGCCAGACGATGCCGTTCTTTGGCGGATTTTCCCCCGGTCTTGCATTCCGGTGCTGCTCGATATCCACTTCATTTCACCCTCGTCGGCTCTGAAGGCCCAGATATCTCAACTGAACTCTTGTAATGTGCGTACTCCATCAGGACACTACTGGGTTGAGGTCTTTGTTGTCGTGCGCGTCACGGTATGTAGGCCGGATGGTCCTTGTTCTCGAGACAATGAAACATTATGTTCATTGATGACGTTCGTCACACAACATTCTTCTTCGCAGATTTCCCTGCAATACATCCATGGAAATTTTTTTAATTTCGTTCAGTGTTTTTCATAAGCAAATGCACAACTTCATTAATATGTAAATTATTTACCTTAGACGTGCATCGTTCATGAAACGTTGGAATATAAATCAAATAGTAGCTTACCCACTGCGAAAGTAGTCATTCTGCTTACTTTGTTCTTTTCTTTTCTTTGCAAGTGCACGCTTACATTTCGGCTTCTTATTCCTTTTTCGAACCCTCCTCAGTGGCGGCTTTTTCGGCATAACTATTTACCACATAAAAACTCAGGCATTCAGACACAATGTATTTGATACGCTTTTCTTAACGAAAAACCGTGAAAAATAAAAAGTATTTAGAGCGAGGTTCGAGTAACTCCAAACGCTTTGCTCACTTGCTCATCCAACTACATGCTACCATCTACCTGCCTTTCAACGGAGGGTAGGACGAAGATGGTTAGACAGGAAAAGCTACTAAACTTCAAAATTTGAAGAAGGGGGGAGTTCGAATTTTTCGGAGGGGGATGGGCGAAAGGCCGGAAGGTAGAAAGCGAAGTGTGCGAGAGTGTTCGGTAAACACTCGCAAGGTGTCGCCACTATCTGACGCTGTGAGCTCTTCACGCTAGTTCAGTTCACACGTTACTCTCTATCTTGACATGAATATCGAGAATTTTAGGACCGATTGTAATTGTAACGAATCGAAAAGTGTATGGCATTTTAAAGTACAGACTCGATTTTGAGATACAATCAAACTATAACTTATAATTAAAAATGATATCTACTTACCCCTAAAGTTTGTGTTTTCACGTAACGACTCATTTATGAAAAATTAAATCGCGACAACACAAAACAAACTATGCTTACATGTTCAAAATTAGTTTTAGTTCGATATAACATGTCTCAACATGCGTCTTCTAAAGCCACACCCCAAAGAGACTTGTGGTTTATCAGATTTTATATAATAATAAAAAATACGTAAAATTAACTATAACTTCATTACAATTTTTTTTTCATTAAATTTTGTATGGAATTGCTAAAAAAAATCTTATACATTTGCTGTCTCATTAAAGAAAATGGAAGTAAATTAAGTTTTCCGATCAATTTTGTTGACCCACCATTGATCGTAAGTCTTCATCAGTTGAACTGGACCGGTTGGACAAAATTTTGCCATTTGGTTCAGTGTAATCGACATAAACAGAGAAACTGTTTTTTTTTTTTTTTTTTTTTTTTTTTTTTTNGAAGTTTACTTGGCGTAACAAAATTAATTGTTTGTATTAAGGCAATAAAATATTTCGTTTTAAGCAAATTATTATTTTTATATTATTTGGTTGCCCCAAACAAACGAAATATTTCTTTGACTCTACGTACATTGAGGAATTTCGTTTAATATAAAAGAAATAAGAAAGTCCGATCGCCATTCCAACCTAGTTCATCTGCAACACAGAGGTTTTGTTTATTAAAGGATGTGTTTTGTTAGAGGAACAAAATTATTTTTTTTTACTTTTAAAGTTTTTTACTCAACAAAATATTTTGCTGGGGCAACTAAATATATTTTTTGCCCTATACAATAAAATATTTTGTTGGCATTTCTCTTACAGATAGATTTGTTCTGAACCACTTACAAGGATATTTTGTGATATTGAAATTGTTGTATTGCAATATCGTAGCGTTTTGTTCCACCTGTCGTTAATTCTTAGCGTCAAGAGCGATTCTGTTTACATATGTTGTTCACATCGCTACAGGCTTCAACTCTATCCCGTAAACCAAACATCAGGCAGACTGATTTTCTTGTGCGTGTGTGTATTTGATCACGAATTAACTAGATAACTGTGACACTCACATGTTTGAATATTGACATGGAAGATAGTTTACATTCAGTGTTATGAATAAAATGTTGGGCGTTACTTGACTATGCACCATATGTCTTACAACTTGGTTATTGTGTGGTAATGTTAATGTAAGTCAAGTGGTTCTGGCAATAACGTGACGTGGAACATGGCTATGGTGTAGCTAACACGCGCACTCTACACAGTATCCCTAGTTGAGGTTTTCTACTCAGGTTGGGAAGCTCACTGATAATAAACTCGCAACAACAAATGTTCGCTGCCAAGTGTCAATGATGTTGTATGAGCTCCGGAGTTTTGTCGTATTGCACCTTGACAAATGGGATGATTGCAGGTTTTGCTTATTAATATATGTTTAAAAATCTTCTGATTTGTATTGTGTTCGATGAAGAACAAATTGTGTTATTCGCACTAGAATACGAGAAACCAAATGTGTGCATATGTAGTTTAATGTTCAGTAGTAAAACTGAGTTTAACAATATGATGGATTATACACTTACATTAAACCATTGTTACATCATAAACGGAAAACTTCTTTTGAAGACAGTGACATTCATTTGGTTATCTTTGCCACTACAATAACCATGCAAATCGTAGGGCCAAAAAATACCGTATTTTACTATTAGCTCATGTAAACAAAATTGGAGCGCGCAAATAAAAGATACATAATATTATGGCACGGCAAGTAAACGTCACAGTTTGAGTCAAAACCGAAATTGATATAGAATTTTCCATTTTCCGCTAGCTGAGTGTCTGTTTTGTTGTTTTGAGGACATATCCTTTCGCTTGAGCTATTCTGACGCATGGAAGATACGCTGTTTTTGTTTGTTTTGTCAAGTTGCCACAAAATGGTTTTGACAAACTGTGGCCTAATCAGGAAATATTATTTTCTGCCTCCCACACAACTGTAAAAAACAGCCTTCGTAAATGATTCCTTCGGAACACAAGCGCACATTACAGCGTAATTTTTTTTTTCTGTGCTAAACTCTTCCATAAGGAATTTCCGTTTGTTCCTGAGCAGAGTAAAGGTTGCACTATTAGAGTGGGCGTGCGTGCTGTCGCAGGTGTTTGCCAGAGCCGCCGCCAGGATGCGCAGCGGTCGAGTGGCTACCGTGTGCCCGCCCGAACTAACCGCAAACTTCCTAAACAAGTCACGGTGTATTTTCCCGTTGTGAAAGAGGAAACCACTTCAAGAGCCCTCGACAACCCTGGAAGGACTCCGTGATGCATTGTAGGGAGGGCTTTGTGTAAAGAGCTATGAGG
>NQII01000224.1:142859-213688 GCA_002778355.1 Clitarchus hookeri | reverse complement strand
CCCCCCCTGATATAAAACGGGTATAATTTTGCCATTGGTCTTGGGATGTTTTAATTACGCTGGAATGGGCCATTTGGTTGAGGTAAAAAACAAACAGGAATCACAATGGCTGTACTGAGCTCCTGGACAACCAGGTTTTGAATTTTTACTTATCATCTTTCTTAGGAGTTTATCATTGTTATCCCTAGGATCCAGGATGTCAATTCTCGCCTTCACGCGGCTATACATTTGACTGGGTTCCATGAGAACTATTCACATATCTGGAATATCAGACAAAATTTCATATTTGAAACTAAACGGAAGTATGTGGACAAGGAATGAAACGCCAGAGAAGGCAGCAGTGAAACTTCATTGTGCTAAGCAGTTTTTATGCAAGTGTGGATGATTTCACATACATACCGACATTTCCTACCCGTGCCTAATCTAGTCGCAGATGTTGCTCGTGAGCGTCGATCAACTACACCCTACTAGGTACGTTTCAGTCACAGGTGACTATCTTTTTTACTCAAGAGTTTACACGGAAATTTCAAACTTCAATTATTATTATGAATTCAGATAAGTAACGCACATCCCACAGAAATAGGAAATAATTTGTAGGATTTTTTTTGGATGGATTTGATATAATATACCACAAAGTAAAAATTGTGACGTGATTTTGTATTTTAAGTAGACACTTGCGGAAAAAAAGAGGTGAACTGTAAAACTTATATTGCAAGAACGGCCTGTTTATACTCCGTAGGGATATACTGAAATGTAAACGGAAATTCAGTAAACTGCTGATGGCATCTTAGGAGTCATGCAAGGATTTCTACCAAAGACAGGAAAACATAATTGGGGAAAATTTAATTATCGACCGGTCACTTGAAATTTCCGACGAAAAAACGAACAACATTTTGATGCTGATGGAAAGGAAAGTGTTTTTAAGTTTCAATTTCCTAGGTCTCATTTATGACTGAACAGGCAAAGGTGTAATACTGTGACAATTAAGCATTTCTATAGTAAAAAGTACTTCTGCATATAAAACATTCCACAGATGCAAATTTTTACTTAGAAAAATTACAACTTTTGTAATACAGTTGTAACTCATAGAACTTTGATTATTATTTTAATTATTTTGATGATCTCGGTTTGAGATAACAGACGTATATAATTTGAGAGTACATCTTTTTTTAACTACTACACACCATAATTGAATGCCGTACTAATTATTTATTTATTGTGACATGGTTGTTGATGTAAGTTAGGATTTTATCAGTAAGCTGAGCTGTCAGTCTCTTTTGTTTACACTTAATAGAAAGATATTTTGTTAAAATCAGACCTGGTAAAGAACTTAATTTATTCTTGAGAGAGAAAGCCGTCAACATTTTGTTATGTGCAAATATTTTTGTGTTATAACTATGTGAGGCGATACTAGCTAGCATATGACAGAATTTGTTTGATTAAAAATAACATCGTTGGAAATTTTTACTTTCTCTGCGAACGTTTTAAAATTTTTTTAGGAAATTTTAAGCCATATTGGATTCTTCGCTAAGGTTTTGGTGATCTGAGGTGATCACACAGCCAGGAATTTACATTAATTTATTGATACACGAGTCCGAATAGCTTTAGAACCAGTCAAGAACGGTGGAACGAAGACGTGATAATCTTTTCAAGCAAAGAAGAAGTCTGAGTTTGGACGACAAGCATGTTAAATATTAGTTATGTTTCGACGTAGAAGAGTAACTACTACAGATGCGGAGATGTCTACAGTGAACGTGACTACCTCGGCTAGCTGCTGTCTACGGCGACTAACATTTTAATTTTCAGATAAGTCTGAACCAGCTTAAAAAGCGTGCAGCTCTTGTTAGTTAACATTTCATCCTGCACCACATTTATATATATTTTTTATTTAGTTTGCACAGGCAAGCTCTTTAGTATATTTTCCATGCTCAGAAATAAATTTTGGCTAGCTAGTGTCTGCTGCAATATCTATAATTTGAGAGTTGTGAATTAGTACTTTTAATGATGTTCAAGTAATTTGATAGTTGCAAGTATAATTTTAATGCCGTGTTCTATTTTAATTTCTCATCCACTCTCTCATCACAATATGTTTAAATTTGGTTTCTTACATCCTATTAAAATTTTGAAAGAATCAGAGCTGCCACTGTTCTCATTTACCGTAGTTCGTCTGTAGTCAGGTGTTGTATTAGGCTGTTTAGCATGATGTATTGCAGATGGTGACACGTTTTAGTAAGTATCTGCCTAGTGGTACTACAGAATTTAAATTTGGTAAATTTTATTGGCGGTTACCTATCTGTTGGATTGTACTTCTCCTCGTATGTTCTGCAGTGTAAGCCGGGCAAAGAATAATCACATGCACAATCTATTTAAAAAGTTATGTTACATTAGACACTACATTACACAGTAATGTTACATTTTTATCAACTAGATACATAAAATGTTCACTAATTATAGAAAATAAAATAATACTCTGTACTTGCAATGGCACCTTTTACGTTAAACATACTTTTGCGAACGCTAAAAGCGACAAGTTTAGCAAACTTAAATATGTAAGAAACTTACTGGAGAGCCAGTTGTGTAACTTTCCGTCACGCATGAATACCTTCCGAATAACCAGCATCCGTGAGATCTTCAACCGGTACTTTGAAAATGTGTCTTTGACACACCCGTTGCTGTTACTTTGAGGTTACAGTGTGCCAAACATCTCCATTTGTAACGAAGCATTTACAGTATCCACCTTGATTTATACTTCATTGTAAACTATTTAATTTGCAAGGAACATTGTAGTGAGGAGGTATTCTTAGAGCCTTCATTTCAAATAAAATTAGGCAGGGGGTAGAAAGTTGCCCTAATGATACAAAGTTACCCCAAATTACTGTTTTGCCCTAAAAAGTATAAAAGAAGTTTCAGCAGCCCCCAACTAGAGCACTAGGGTTTCAGTAAGAAACTAAGATACAGAATTACGTTGACCAATAGTCGGGATCGCTGCTAGCATCAAGTAGCTCACTACGACCAGTTGCCGTCAGAGTGCGTTGCACTAGCAGTGTGTTTTATGAGATTGCTGTACACAGCAGATCATTACGTCCAATTAGGAAGTCCCTTGTGTGGTGAGACTTCATTCCGTGTGACACGTGAGCAGCTTCTGCTGATGACATCGAGCACACATTGGTCCCGATGTACGACAGTGGGGTGGGAAATACTGACGCAAATATAGTTTCAAACACAAAAAGTTGTTTGTTTCAACGCCTATAATTAAAAATTAATTTTTTACTGAAACGTTAAATACATGGCGAGAAGGCTAACGATTTTTATAAAGTTTCAAAAAAGTGAACCAGCTAATTAATGTTAATTTTATACACATCTTCCAACGTGTTCTTTGAATGATTTTTGAAATACGAGAAAGTAATAAAGTAAAAAATCGCTGCTAATCAACACAACCTTGTTTCGCCGCATAAATCTCAAAGAGTGGTATAAAATCGTTCACAGGAAAAAAGCTATTCCTAATCTATTTTCAGTACACGTTTTTATTTTACCATGTAGACTTCCTGCAGCGAAATATTGCTACCATGAAGTATATGAGCAGCATTTTTTCATTGAATTCCTCTAGTGGTTAAGATATTCGTATACATTCCCCACAGACACTCGCAGATCTAAGCATGGAGTGTATGCATTCGCTGCCTCGGTGTAAAATCAGGCAATGAGTGCTACTGGAATAAGTTAGTTACATCTGTCGTAATTCCATCACATTAGGAAAGCTCTGTTATTATTACTGTACCCGACATTAACGTCTTCCGTTAAGTTCCAGTTAAATAAATTTGCGAAACCCACTATTTTGCATTTTACATCTTCACAGGGAAGTAATTAGGAAAGAACCATTTCGTTCCGCAATTCATTTCGTTGACGTAATAACCGTCTAGAAACGTTGACGACTTGGCTTGCTCGCAGAATGGACAGTTAAATAAAAGGAAGCTCCTCGCAACATGAGTGTAATTTAGTAAAGAGAGGTCGAGTTAGAGTTAATGAAGTGGCGAAGAAGTGCGAAATGAAAGCCGTGTTCTTCGCCAAACATGGGCACGACCGTCTGCCAAATTACAGCCCTGAGTCTGACCAGCTGGCAGTTTACGACGAGCGCCAATCAGCGTGCAGGAGACGTGTGTGGAGTGCGCGTCATGCCAGGGCTGCCAATACACTTTCAACCAAGTCGCAATTTACCACTTAAAAATGCCCCTCGACACAATGTAAGAAATTATTTTCAAATTTACCATATCAGCGCATACGTCTAGTGATAAAGTACACAGTACACTCTGGCAGTATGCCTATATTTGCTCATGAAAGAGTCAAATGCTCGGATAAGTTCCCGTGTGTGTATCCTAGCGACGTTGAACATCCTATGTATATTTACTGCCAGATATGTGGTATTATTGTCATACAATGTTTAGGTTAAACACTTCCGTTATAGTTTAGTGCATTAACCAGAAATATTTTCACAGTGTACCTACGATAAAAAATTCCCCAAAGAATACAAATAATAACGAGTCATCATTTATTATACAAACATAAAACTTAACAGCAATTGTAAATTGAAATTTATATTTTAGAATGTTTTACTTGCTTAACAATATAGAATTTTCAAAACGAAATTTTCATATCCTAAGCGCTAAACAAAAAAAAAATATGTACGGTGGAAGATAGAACAAATGCTGTACCACGTAAGATTTGTGATTGACCAAGGCATCCTGGAAGACGAAACAGCTATACTGGAAGGTGGTGAGATTCTTTGTGGGTAAATTACTTGACAGACATCCATAGACGTCTACAGACACGCTATATTTTAGTCTTTTCTTGTTTGAATGAAAATAAGTGCATCAAGTCCACAGATAAGAAAATAAATACTTAATCGTAAGTTGCCTATTTGTTTTAAAGGTAACCACGTCTAAGACAAAGTTTGGCGCAGAGACTCAGTGAGGTCGGGGACACAGTGACGTAGTGGCTAGATCTCTCGCCACAAACAAAGTCGAATCTGGTTGAGTTCCATGTAAGGTCGCTCCCGGATATTCGCACGTGGGAATCGTGCCGGACGATGCCACTGGTCGGCAAGTTTCTCGGTCATCACCGTTTCCTCCGTTCTTCCATTCCGGCGCTGCTTCAAACCTCGCTTCACCCTCTTTGGCTCTCAAAACCATCATAGGTAAGTGCCGTACAAATATCTCCACGCCATAGCAAAGGCACAAGATAAATGCCCAAACATTTTAAAAGTCGGTAAATCGCCTTATCTGTGAACTCTGGCAGCTATTCATTCATCATGGCCGCTTGCCTCACTCGACTGGGTGCACACTCACCTGCTGTGCTATCCAGTAATACTTACTCCTCACCTAGTATCTACGTGAGAGTCCTTTCTGTGCGTATGTGCGGACGTATGCTCTCTCTATCTCACTCTACATGGTGATTCACGAGGATTTACCACCACTCACAGGGCTTATTCCTTACATCATTTAGAGCAAAATATGTCATTTTAATGTGGGTCCTCTTCCAAATATTTACAGAGTAATTCGACAATCAGCATACCCACCCTACAGCGGAAAGGAGTCTTCACCACCGTTTCAGCATCAGCGTGTGGTGTGGTGTCCTACACGATCAGCTGATTGGGCCATTCATTTTCCCGGGACGTTTGACTGGTGTGGTGTATCTGCAAATTTTGCAAGAAGAACTGCCGCTGTTACTTGAGGATATCCCGTTAGCAGCGAGACGTATGATCTTCCAGCATGATGGTGCACCTCCTCACTTCCACCGTGCTGTGGTTGAACACTTCAATGTGCATTCCCCATGAGGGATGGGTAGGAAGAGGCGGTTGTCACCCCCAGGCCTCCTCCATCACCAGAGCTATCACCACTAGAGTATTGCGTATGGGGATGGATGAAGGATATCGTTTACCAAAGGACTGCACAACCACGTGAGGAACTACCTGCGCGTATCATGCATGCCGCTACAGTAATCAAAGACAGTCGTGTAGAGCTACGTAAAGCAACATGTGAGGTTCATGGAAGTAGACGGAAACATTTGTGAACACCTTTTGTAAACTTGTCAGACGCAATTGTGATGCTCAACTGTAAACAATGCGGTCTGATAAATCGTCACTGTATTTACTTCTGAAAGGGTTATTATTTTATTCATCATTTTTCAAATGTTTACATACACTGTGTCCCAGAACGCGCGCATAACAACTACACCACGTAAATCCTGAGCCAAAATGGAGACGGAAATGTTAGTGGCAAAATGGCGTAAGATGACATTTTTTGTGTACAGTGTGGCAACACAGCACAGAGTTAGTCCTCTCTTGCGCTCCACTAATATCGTACTACCACTGGTCGGGCCATCGTATTATGGGCGCGGGTTCAAATCCCGCCCATTTGTTCAACGTGTAGTTTACATAACGTGTTGACCATTAGAAACCAATCCGTCAAACGATACCAATGTACACGTTGCTAAAATGTTCGGACTGGCCGGGATTTGAACCCGCGCGCATAATATGATTGCCAGAACAGTGGTAATACGATATCAGTGGAGCGCAAGAGGGGACTAACTGTGTGCTGTGTTGCCACATTGCACACAACAAATGTCACCGTACGACATTTTGCCACTAACATTTTCGTTTCCAATTTTGCTCAGGATTCACGTGGTGTGGTTTTCATGCGCGAGTTCTGGGACATCTCGTATAAATAAGTAACAAGTACAAGGTTTTTGTGCTTCACGGGAACAAGTGTAAACATGTGCGTAGGCATTTATTTATTTTAGTTATTTACGCTACACCAAAGGTACGACGTAGTCTCGTTAATAAGGAACCTTTATTAAAGGAGGAGTTGAGGTAAGAAGTACACGAAAAATTCAATTTCAACTGTAGTTATTAAAATCTTGTATCTATAAAATTTCACGAATATCTTTTTTTGAATCATAGGAATAGAGATGAGTACATTGTGTTCTTGAAAACGAGACCCAAGAGAGTGATGTGAGGAAACCCGGAAACAACGTCCGCCACATTGTTGATATGCGACAATGTGGGTGACGGTGACATCACGCCGCTGTAGGGGGCGAGTGGTCAGACCAATGCGCCAATGTTGAGTGCATGCACAGAACACCATTATCTGTGTACCTCCTCTGTAGTCTATGTACTGAACGTCTGCCTGTGAACAATGCGGTTATTTTAGAAAGTGCTTCATGGTGAAAGCCAGTTCTTTATTGAGACATACGTGAGTATTCATGCTTGTGTGTGTGTGTGTGTGTATGTGTGTGTGCAAAGAAAGACAGCGGTGCTGAGTGCTACTTATTTATATGCCTTAAATGTAACGTCTGCCCATAATGGTATGTATAAATGTGACTCGTTTTACTAAAAATGTATGTTTGCAAATGCTTTTAAATGAACATCTTTACAAGTGGCTAGATGCTACAATATCACAAATCATGTTATAACATGCCATATTTACATCTGCACTCGTTGCCAATGTTCGCACGACTTGCACAGTGTTCCGTTTCGCGTCATCGCCTGACTTCGGCGCCGTTCGAATTCGTTTCGTCGCGTGATAATGATGATTTGATCATCAATGGACAAGTTTCAAAGCTGCTTCGGTTAACTGGCAGCGTTTTCATTAATTTTTTTATCGGGCTAAATGCGCGTGTGCCATGGCCGGGAGTCCAGTCTAGTAATATTCGGCGCCCGGAATGACGTGATTATGAACATCGAGAGAGGATCGAGGTGTTTCGGCGCGGCTGTAATGAGAAGGTTCTGTCTACTCACCACCTGCTATGCAGAAACGTACACTGTTAAACCCGAACACTAAGTTAGACTGAGTGAGGGACTGCCAGAGACCTGGGCACCTTCCTCTCTCCCTGCAGCCGGCAGACGCCAGTTCCAGTTCGGGTAAGTCCCTTTCAAAACTAGACTTCTCGGACTTCCCTCTGTCTGTTATTCCCTTTACACTGAGCTCCCTTATTGTATTAGAAAAAATCATTATTTTAAACCTTATACATGTTTATAATTACCTTTAAACGATTTATTTCTACCTGCTCCTTGTTGATCTCTAAACGCTCTCTTTACATAGAATTCTGATATTAAGAAAGCGGGAACACAGCCTGATTCTAACATTATAACTCGCCTCCTGCTAGCGTCAGGCAGCATTACGTAGGTGGCTAGCGCGCCCTCGGCGTAAGGCACGAACCTGTGTGCTGTTCTCTAGTGCGGTTGTGTGTGGGCCTTAAACATACGAGAAGAGCTAATCGTAGATACGTACAAACATTATTTCCTGCCTCCAAAGCCGCAATGTGGTCCCACTGACCGCGAAAGAACGCTTGTACAAACCGCAAACTGGCGGAGCTACGGCCGTCGTTTGTAAAGCGGAGCTGACTGTCTGTTCCGACGACACACGAACCGTACACATTTACACCTTCTACAATATTTTGTATACTTAATGGGTCAAAACGCTGGTATATTGTGATGTTTTTAAATAATTTCATGTCACTGTTTTGAAATATGTTATAAACTCAAATCCAAACATACACTACAGAGCCAAAAAAAAACTGGTAAAGGCGTGCGTATGCAAATAACAGAGGTACGGAACCAAACAGAGTAACGCGACGCGGTCGGCAGCACCTATATAAGACAAAAAGCGTCTTGCAAAGTTGCTAGATCGGTTACTGCTGCAACAATGGCAGGTTATCAAGATTTAAGTGAGTTTCAACGAGGTGTTATAGTCGGCGCACGAGAGATGGGACACAGCATCTCCGAGGTAGCGATACAATTTGGATTTTCGTGTATGACTGACCAATTCACGAGTGTACCGTGAATATCGCGAATCCGGTAAAACATAAAATCTTCGATCTCGCTGCGGCCGTAAAAAGATCGTGAACGAACGGGAAAAACGACTGAAGAGAATCATTAAACGTGACAGACGTGCAACTCTTTCTCAAATTGGCGCAGATTTCAATGCTGGGGCATCAACAAGTGTCAGCGTGCGAACTATTCAACGGACCATCATTGATATGGGCTTTCGAGGCTGAAGGCCCACTTGTGTACCGTTGTTGACTGCACGACACAAAACTTTTAGCCTCGCCTAGGCTCGCCAACACCGCCATTGGACTGTTGATGACTGGAAACACGTTGCCTGGTCTGACGAGTCTCGTTTCCAATTGTATCGCGTGGATGGACGTGTACGGGTATGGAGACATTCTCATGAATCCATGGACCCTACATGTCAACAGGGGACTGTTCAAGCTGGTGGAGGCTCTGTCATAGTATGGGGCGTGTGCAGTTGACGTGAAATGTGACCCCTGATACGTCTAGATATGACTCTGGCAGGTGACAGATACGTAAGCATCCTGTCCGATCACCTGCATTCATTCATGCCCATTGTGCATTGCGACAATGCGACACCCCACACGTCGAGAGTTGCTACCGAGTGGCTCCAGGAACACTCTTCTGACTTTAGACATTTCCATTGGCAACCTAAATCACCAGACATGAAAATTATTGAGCATATCTGGGATGCCTTGCAACGTGCTGTTCAGAAGAGATCTCCACCGCCTCGCACTCCTATGGATTTGTGGACTGCCCTGCAGGATTCATGGTGTGAAATGCCTCCTGCATACCTTCAGGCATTAGTCGAGTTGCCAAATCGTCTTGCGGCACTTCTGCGTGCTCACGGGGGCCTTACACGATATTAGGCAGGTGTACCAGTTTTTTTGGCTCTTCAGTATATATAAGTAATTATGTGCCACAGGAAACAGATTTAGGGGTGTAGGCAAGGCTTACGGCACTTTAACAGAGTCATGAAAGCTTATTCAAGAGGTCTGCTATAGCATCTGTTATACCAGTTACTACGGCATTCACCTTGGTATTTGTCTCCTTGTAGAAGTGGATTTCACACAAGGATTGATAGCAGAAACTGTCCTATTTTACAGGCTTTTATTTAGCTTCATGTGTTAGTTAGAGCGAAATATTTTAAGCTTTACCCACTTCTACATTACGATCGAATTGAAACTTTGCACACAAATGTGATTCACATGACACCACTGCATTTTTGTGTGTCTCTCTCTCTCTATTACAGAAGACTTGTATAGAGGCGTACCCTGTAACTTCGCATACAAATGTACGTAAGAACGACTTCATCTGGGTCCACGTGAAGACCCTAGTCTACGAGATGCCAGTGAGCATGGCATGCAACCTGGTGATACCGATAATAGCTGCCTGCGATACGATCCGAGCCAATCCCGCCTTTCTCTACAAAGTGCGACCGTTGATGATTTAACGGCGGCATCGATATAGAAGAGAGTCTCTTCGAGCGCAAGTTGTGAAGATGGATCCGTTACCAAAACTTTTCATGTGTTGTTTGTTCTCTATACGATTATACACATCAAGGGATCTGCCAGCGTCCAACTTGAAATACTGTGTAGGCCTAAATATATCCCCCCTCCCTACTTACCTTGCCCAAATGGGTCAGAAACCCCTAAAACGTGTAGTTTATCTCTCATTGCCCGGTTATATCCGGGTGACCCCGGGTATATCTGCTAGTAGGAAATAATCGCATAAACATTGGAATTAAAATTATCTCCAGCTTTGTTATATTGTTAATACCGACTTAAATAGCTTATCGGCTGTTGCGGTACATAATCAGTTGCTCTACGGTGTTATAACACGACGTGTATCCAGCACTTTAGATAAGGCATTTTGTTAATAGACGACATCGCATGATTCTCAACAAATGCACACCAAGATGTAGAGTCAACCTGCGCTACTTTGACGAGACTTCATGAGTAAGCATTTAATGTATTGTAAATAAAACTGTTTGCTACGAACAATGTAAGAATCCTGGAAAACATTTCCCGCGAAATTTCGCCGCCTGTGCCGACAGTATACCGTCTATAATTTACCGTTTCCAAACCACCGTTTCTCGATTTCTCTCGTCCAGTTTCCCAAACTAAATTACAGGCCACGAAGTGCGTACGCCATTAGTAGAGCTACAAAATGCTGCAGCTTGGTTTACTAGCAGCAACGGTCAGTCAAATTAAGACGCGCTATGCAGGCGGAAAACTTCAGACGGTTGTTAAGCACGAAATATACGACTTAATTTCAGTTTCCACACCCAGCACTCTTCCGAAAGGTGTAAAAATACTGACCGCTACTAACGACTTCTTCACATGCGAAGCCGCTGTATTCCTTTTTGGGCGCAGCGATATCGAAAAAAAGTTCTTGTTAGGCAAAACAGAGGCCGGGGACGTGAGTAATTATTGGCTTGTAGAATGTCAGATGTGCCCGCAGGGCCTATTCCGACACCTCAGCCTAGCAGTACAGTAACGTATCTACACCCGTCTACACATCCACTGGTGGCTACCTCCACCTAGCAATATAGTAACGTATCTACACCCGTCTACACCATCACTAGTGGCTACCTCCACCTAGCAGTATAGTAACGTATCTACACCCGTCTACACAGCCACTGGTGGCCACCTCCACCTAGCAGTATAGTAACGTATCTACACCCGTCTACACAGCCACTAGTGGCTACCTCCACCTAGCAGTATAGTAACGTATCTACGCCCGTCTACACAGCCACTGGTGGCCACCTCCACCTAGCAGTATAGTATCGTATCTACACCCGTCTACACTTGTGGCTACGCACTAATGACAACCTTATGTTCAGCAATTACATACAAGAAATATTTTTCACATTCCATGTGAGTTGGCACGGAGCAATGTGAACACATTAAGGGGGGGTGGGGGGTTATCCTCCCCCATCTTGGATTTACATAATATTCCTTGATAAGCTACTTTCCCCACTCAGTATTCTAAAACCAATATTGTCAAGGCGCAGGGTACATCTAAGAGTTATTTCGAAACCCAATTTATTTTTCTCACATCATTCGTTGCACATCTGTAACCATAATCGAAGGTTCCCCCGTAATTAAATAATTTATGTTCCGTAGGCAAAAGTGTTCTTATATCTGAAAGCATACAAATTTCAGAAATTCTAATAAGTAGTCTTCTATGCCAAGACAAGCTTTGATTTTTAATGTTCGGCCATGCAGTTAGATTACCAAGATTTGTACAAAAATGCAAGTTGGAAGGAATACTACACCCGCAAGCGTTTGCTTTCAATATTACACGAGAAGCGTAACTACTTCAGCAAACCGTTTGAAGAGTAGTGCGAGTAACACTTTATTTAGTTTGTAAACTTGAACGCCGTCTGCAAGTGCCATCACGTACGCCATTTGCGTTTGATAGATCTACCGCAGTCACGCTTGCTTACCCCGCGAAGATGACTTCCGGGCGCTAGATCTACTTACGTCATAAAGGTGACGCCAATCCTGATTGTCGACGTTGCTGTGCGCGTGAAGACCTTAATTAATTAATATCCACCTCACCTCTCTTAGCCAAAGGCCATCCGAGGTTTTTGATTATTTTCCTTGTCCTTTATTCTACACCTTCCTATTCTTCTTCTTCATCTTCATCTTTTTCTTTTTTATGGATTCTTAATCTTCTTTTTATTATTCTTTCTTCTTTTAAAATTCTTCAAAACCCTTCGTCTATTTAACCATCTTTACTTCTTATTCTTATTTTCTTTTATTCTTCTTCTTATTCTCTTCATCCTCCTCATCAACAACTTCATCTTCTATTCGTCTTCTTCATATTCTTATTTATTTCTCTTATTTGTTTGTTTCTATTTACTTACTACTGTTGTTCCTATTTATTTTCTTCTTCACTTCATCCTCCTAACAGCTACTTCCTATAATACCCACGTTCATCGGGACGCCTAATCTTTATTTAGAGTCTTGTTCTTCTTCATTCTCTCTTCCTCTCCCTATTCCTTCTTGTTTCCTCCCCTTCTTATTCTTATTCTTCTTCATCATCTACTTCTTTCTTATAGTATCTTCATATTCTTTAATTATCATTTCGTATCTTCTTCTTATATCCTTCTTTCAATCAGTTAATCTTTTGACCATCTTTACTTCTTCTTCATTTAAATCTTTACTTTAAGTTAAAAGTCACGCGCCCTCACTTGCAACTGCCGTCAGCTGGAGTGTTCCTGGCAGTCACTGCCAGGAACACTCCAGTCGGCGGGTTTTCTCGGAGATCTCCCATTTACTCTGATTCCGGCGCTGCTCCAAGCTCAACCCTCATTGACCTCTCCACTCCACCTGCCTATCAGAATGCCGTGAACTCCACCGTGCCTAGCTAGCGTTACTGACTTAACTGCGCTCCTGATAAGCAAGGAAGTGAGTGACAACGGCTCACATCATGCGACAACATGCTGGTGTGTCGTGTCGTAGAGCTACAGCCCAGCGCTCTGTTTACCAGCATCACATATCGCGAGATTCACTTCATTAAGAAGCGATTTTGTCGGCGTGTAGCGCGCTGAGAGTGAGCATCTTCTTTTTCGTTATTGTGCCGCAAATTTCGGAGTTTGATCACGCCGCAGTAGTGGTAATCGCAAGATGTGAGGACGAACCCACGTTTTGGGCTTCCAACATCGTATCCGCGAAATATTGTTTACGGCAGGCTTTGTAGGCTTGCTACAGCAGTACAAGTTTAATTTTTCCGTCAAACAGATGTCAGGTGGATATTTAATTTTATAGCTAACAGATGTCGCGCGTGGAGTGCCGTAAGTTTATAAACCATAATTATAAATATTTAATTTCATTGCCGCACCCCTTATTTATAGTGACTTTCTTTCTTTATAATTCTGTAATTTTAGGAAGGTGTTTACATACATCTGCGTGGACATATTACTAAAGAAAGTTCATGTACCGTTTATCGGTGTAATCGTTTATCGGTGTAATCGTATGTTCTGTGAAGTCGCCAAATTTCGATTTGCTATGAGGTTGAACGGAACACGCACCGCAGTGCGGTTGGTAATCACATTCGCCGCGTATTCCTCTGTGTGTGCGGACAGAAGCAATAGCAGAGTGAAAGTCGGTGTTGAGCCGCGGTGGACGCCTCCTGGAGATCACGGACCAATGCGGTCTGGAGACGCACGTATCGGTGTGACTATGAAGCCGGAGCGCCATAATTCATGCGCTAGTTAGCTCGCTGGCTGGAGAGGGACCAGGTACTAGCGCTCCAGGCAGCCTTCTCCAGCGCCTGCAGCCTGGAGTCCGCCCTCCTCACTTTAAGCACTGGGGCGGAGAAATTGAGCAAAGCCAGTCGCCAAAGGATTAACTCCATTCTGCAGACACATTTTGAAATTACTTTAAATAAGTCAGTTATGTTTTACAAGAACTGACTCCCTACGTAGTCAAGTGCGACGTACTAATGCCTTCATAAAGGAATAAGCGCGTGTATCTTACGTACATCAGTCGTAGACACTCCAGAAAATGTTTTACACTAAAATAAATAGCGGGAATAAGAAAGCCCACTTCGAGTTAAATGGTTAAAATTTAATGTTTACTTTACAATTTCAGACTTTTCTGCTATAATTTTAGATGTATTAGTAACACGAAAACATTTCCTTTAATATTTACTTTAATTGTTTTCTCTCTCACCCTCCCTCCTCCCTTCTGCCCAAGGTTTTGAAATGTTGGCGTCGGAGAAAATCTGAAGCAAAGCGAAAGGAATATGAACAGTGGTAGACTCAATAGTATGACTCACAATAACTGTACCTAACTAAAACTATATTAATTTAGAATTTAGAGTTATTATTAAATGTTCGTTAAGTGGTTGGAAAAATTACTTGATCTTACGGTTTGTTGTTTCCCAATACTGAACTATTATGTACAATTTAAGAAAGTCATACGTGTATGACCATTTATTTGTTTCTCTACATGATGATTTTTAGCCTCGCCCCAGATGCTTTCCTGCATTAGAATGTAGGAAAGTGTAATTTATTTGTTTTTCTCCGTACCATGCTATTAATATACGTAATATGAGAAATGTAAAAAATCTCAAAATTTCAGCCAACGATGTTTTGTATAACATTTGATTAACATGAACCGTACAAACTTAAATACAAAACAAGACATTCAGAAAGAACTTGCTGACTGATCCCCGCCATAATATTCACAGTTCCATCTCGCACCATCTACATAGAAATAAAAACTTACTGCAGCTCTAGATTTTCTCAACTGTTAACTACTAGAATAATTACCATGTCAGTTCAGAAGCCGGTAGAATGCTTAGTGATCGTGTTATGTTTATGTCATATGCCAGCTAGCATTTCTTTCTATCTTGCTGAACAGCTGCTGTCAACTTTACGATGGAATTAGTATTCTACGTCCATGTACGACAAGTAGCTAAGACAAATTTCTGTTTATTACAATGATTTTTTTAATTTAAGGCCTATGGAAAGAGGCACCGAAATTTAACTTATCAAACTTATAACCTTCTATCAAATCGTAAAAAGATATTATTTTCACGAACGAGTTACTTTGATATTTCACAGCTCACTCGAGCAGCTACAAGAAACCGATCTACAAAAAAACTCAAATAACGACCACCGCACCCAAGATCGGTCACCAATAAGGGTAATAACATCGGTCACCAAAAAGGATAATAAGATTTTCACCAGATCAGTAGTAATCACTTGATTATTTCCGACATGTTTGTGACCAGTAATTACAACGATGTCGCCATTTATCCAGCAGTGAAGATAGTGCCTCAGTCATTTCCAACATCATCAGTGACTTCGTATCCACGACGGGCAGTTGTCGATCCTACCAAACCCATTTATCGATAAAAGCAAGAAGTCGCTTGAAGAACCGAGATAAATATCAAGGCGTCACCAACAACAATTTTATTGATATCGGCGACATGACCGAAAATATCTCTTCTTTTTCATCGCCCACAACGAAACATCTGGTCACTGAAATGTATAAGACTAGTACGTATTTCAGCATAACCTCCTGGCTGCCACCAAAACCACGATCACAACATTTCCATAACAATTGCCTGCGACCAGAGTCAGTTCATTGCCCCCTACCACCAAAGAAACCATCCAATAGTCACTCCCACATTCCTTAATAATAACTGACAATTCGTTACCAATAACAATTTATAAAGCTTCACATTAGTAAACCTCACCAAATACATCACACCACAAACTCTTTCCGCCATCACTTCCTGTCAAATTCCTCTGAACAACAGTGTCCTTCCTGCCTACAAGCATAAGCCTAAACACATAGAACACAATGCCGGAAGAAAGTATTACGTATAAAATTTGTATATATATAGAGCTAATATTTTTAAAACCAATTAATATCACTTGACAATAGTAGTTTAGATAATAATATGTTCCAAAATAATAATTGATTAGTAGTAGTTTATTTTGGGGTGCCGTTTGCTTGATGAATACGTAATGACTCAACTAATAAAAGATATTATCATAAAATATTTATAAAACTGCCATTCTGAAAACAATTGCTGATTTTTGAAGAAAACATAATTATTACTAAGAAAACTAGATTATCCCCCAGTTTCCTTCGTAGAAGATGTTGCTATAAGTGGATCCACATGATTTTCCATTTTCTTCCAAGGAAAGTGAATGTTTTCCTTTTTTTTTTCTCCTGTGGAATGGGGCGTGTTAATGAGTGAACGAGAGAATAATTGAATGTGATGAGGGAAATGGAGAGGGAGGGGTCCTGGGTTATAAGTGGAAGTTGGCGGGTTGGAAAGGAGAGGTAAGATTAAAGATGACTTCTATCAGATATAATGACATCACGAGTAGTAACAAGATGGTGATTCTGCTCCAACTGGCTTCCTGGCGCGATGCCACGACAGCCATCTTGTATGATGTCACGCGGCTCTTTTTTCACTTTTTTTCCCTCGGAATTTCCCTTTTGTCCCTCAATCGCCAATATTTCCCCCAAAATTTTCAGACTTTCCCTCAAAACAAGAAAAAATTTTCACAAAAAATGTGCTTTACACAATTCGGATGGCTTTTGCTCAATCAGGAAGAAACCAGCAGAAATTGTGAAACAGCAAGCCGGAGTGTGCAACCATTTACAAGCACGCTCAGTCATTCCACTGTGGTTTTCTCATATTCTTTCTGGTCTCGTTTCGCCTGCCGTCCTGGCGGGACAAGTATCATGCTCTGCCATTCCACCTTGGTTTTCTCACATTCCCTCTGGTCTCCTTTCACCTGGCCTCCCAGCGGGGACGAGTGTCATGCTCTGTCATTCCACCTGTGCAACACGGAGCGTGCAGCACGGCTAGTGTGTGCCTACACACAGTAGCCTAGACCCGCGCCAAGTACGACCTAAGCCCACCTATAAGCATAGTTATCAGTATTTTCCAAACTGTTTAAAATACAGCCATCAAATTCATAACATAGTCATCGCCTTTGATGCTGGATAGGATGGTAGAGACAATTAAGCCTTAAGCTTTCGAATAAGCATAGTCGGCTGTAATTTCTAAACCATTTAAGATACAGCCACCAAATTCATAACATAAGCATCACCCTAGATGATGAAAAGGACCGCAAGGTAAGTATGCATTAAGACCAATAATAAGCATAGTTGGATGTTATTTTCGAATCGTTTAAGATACAGCCACCCAATTCATAACATAGGCATCACCTCTCATGATAAATAGGAAGACAGTGTCAAGTAGTTCCTAAACCAACTTATAAGCATGGTTGGTTGTAAATTCCGAACTATTTAAGATATAGTCACGAAATTCATACTATAGTCATCGCCCCCGACAACAAACAGGGCCGCAGAGTCAAGCACGCCCTAATCCCACTTATAAGCATAGTTGCCCACCATTTCCCACCCACCGAGCTATTGGCATCAAATTCATACCATTTACATATCATCTGATTAAGAACAGGGTGGTAAGGTCAAGTAGACGTAATGGTCATATAAGCATAGTCGAACGACATTTCCTATCCACCGAAGCTATAGTCGTCAAATTCATTACACAGACATCGCCGCCGACAACGAACAGGGTGGTTGTCAGGTATGCCCTAAAACCTTGTATAAGCATAGTTGACTACCATTTCCCAACCACAGAGGCTACAGTCACCAAATTTATAACATAGACATCAATTCCGACGGCGAAAAGGACCGCAGGGTCAAGTACATCCGAGCACTTTGTATAAGCATAGTTGGCTACCATTCCTGACTCTCAGAATCTATAGTCACCAAACTCACATCATAGGCATCATCTCCGATGAAAAACAGGGTGGTAGGGATAAATACACTTCAAGCCCTCTTATAAGCATTTCTGCCCGACATTTCCCACCCTCCAAAGCTACAACAACCAAATTCATATCAGTCATCACTTCCGACTGCAGGCAATAAGATGAGAACAAGTATCCCTTAAGCCCTGTTACAGGCATAGTTGGTCAGCATTTCCAAACCTTTGAAGTTCTGGAACATGTAGCAACCGCCCACACACGTAAAGAAAAAATGAAGGTAGGTATACATACAAGTGCGTCGCAAAGTCACCACTGCATGTGGGAATGTTGGTTCTGGAATAGCACACACATGCGCATCGACCTGCACGCACTCGACAATCACCCTCCGTCGCCCATGTCGTCTGCTACCGCAGGTGTCTAGCAACTCAGATCCCTTCAGTGATGGCTAGCCTCTCTTCGGCCACCGTCGTCCAGGTTATATACATATATATATAATGTGACGATATACACATTAATAAATGCTAGCATGGGTAACATACAACAAACAACTATATGCGAAAAAAATCAAGATATATACAAATGCACTACTGCATGATGTATATAATCGTGGGTACGAGCAAAATACACACATATATATATATATATAGTAATATAAACAAACACCATCAGTCCAACCAAGGGTCAGCGGTCCGAGTTATAGTTAGCCTTGATAATCCTTATATTCATATACTGAAAAATAAAGTGGTATACAATTGTACCGATAACAAGACATTCAAAGTCGCAGGTTACACTAACAAATATACAAGTTAATATAAATTAACACCATCAGCCTAAAATAAGGGTCCAAAAAATCAAGTGCGAACGATATGAAACGGCCCTGTACATGAAAAACCATTAATGTAACAAACAATAAAGGACTAACATATATGAAAGTACATCACGAGCATGATGTCAGAACGAGTCACAATATATAAAAATAGCCGATAGAGCCACAGTCCAAAATAGTGATAATAGTGTTGCTAATATGCCAAGAAGTTTAGTAAAAGCAATGCACATCGACATGAGAAAAAACTAATGATCACATGGGCCAACCACAAAAAGGACTGCAATGCGCCAAGAGCGATACACATTATGTGACATGTAAAGACTGTGTTTCTTTGCTTGCCACAAAACAACATATATTTTTAACCATTAGTTGTGCAATAAAGATGTCACTGCTTCGCACTGATGCAAACATATATAAAAAAAACAATTATGAATGCAAATAGTTATACTCATTTACCAACAAATGCATATTGCACGAGCATCGAGCGCAATATGTTAGGCTAGACGAAAAAATATCCATCGTGAAGTGCGAGAACGGTAAGGACAGCACTGATGCACACTGATGCAAACGGATATAAAAATGAAATGAAACAAAAATAGCTATGAGCACTTCCCAAACATGGTAATCACATATTACATATGAATGTCCCTTTAAAAAATTAATTCAGTTATACAGTACAAGGTAACAATATATTTCGTTTGAATACATCAAGCTGTATATTAGCATGTATCTTTAAAGAAAACTCTTCGAATAAACTGATGTTGGTAGAGGATATTGCTTTTGTCCACCCTAATAACTTTAAGGTATATATAAAGCAGTTCTTAACCCCACGCATCGCTCAGACCTTCATTCTCTCGTCGAGAGGACATAGTGAAAATAAAAGGATGCTGTTCTCGTGGTCAGAAAATCGTATCAGCTATCATGACATACGGAAAGGTTAAATCACTTGCAGCACTCGACAAAGAAATCGAGTTTCCATACCTGCCTCAGTGTGAACAGTATACAAGCGAGCATAATGTAAAAAAGCATGTCATTTCGTCGACGAACATGGTGGTGGAAAGCGGATTTTGGCGACCACATTCATCTAATCCGATTGTGTACTCTGCTGCAATATGAAGACGTAATCAATGGTTGAAAGTTACCATACGTAACATAGTCAGCATCGTCTACAGCAAGGAGCCTTGAAAAGTCGCTACAAGCATTACGGTATCAATGTCACTATTGTAGGAATACTTTTAGTACAATTTGTAATGCACACCGAATTGAAAGTTGGCATTGCATATTCAGCTCAGAATGCAAGTCGTTCCACAGTGATAACTGCTATGCTGCGTTTAACTACAGTGATGTCCTGTATAAGCATAACAAGAAGTGCAAAGGCGATGTTTGTCGTTCATCGGGAAGCATGTGCATGTATTGCAGTCACTAACTGCACCAGAGCCAGATGTCGTGAAGACAGTAACTGCCATTTGCCATCGTTTACAAGACCTACCTATGTGATAACTGCTGTGCGGTATATGCGAATAAGTGTGTCTTGAATGCTCACAGTTGGAGTTGTTCTGCGAAAATAGTCACCATAAATGTTTTGTTCGAATGAAGAATAAGTTGAGCATGTATAAAATATTCTTATGTATTCTTATTATGTCAAGTCTGTAAAATAAATGTAAAGTGTATAAGTTAATGCTATGTAATTCATTTATCTTAACCGACGCTAATATTAGGTTCACCTTCGACACTAGGAAAAAAATTACTAGTATTTGCCTAAGTCTGAAAGAGAATTACTATTTTGGTATTGTGTCAAGTCTGGAACTCAGGTACCTGCCGACGGCTGCTTGAGCAATACACACAGTTTCTCTCGGCATCTTCGTTTGTCCAGTCGACTGCTAGAGTACGCGACCATCGTCTGCTAGAGTCGCGGTGGTCTTCAGCCTGCTTCGTTTCCCCTGTCACCTGCCAGGGGACGCTAACATCGTTTTTGTTACCGATGGTGGCTGCTAGGAGCTCTGGTGTCGACACTCATGACCGAATTCCGATGTGCAGCATGCAGAAAACACACCAATGATGCCGTTCTCGGTGTTCGGTAATTACAGCCAAGTATGCTTATAGGTGGGCTTAGGACTTACTTGGAGTGCGCGCGGTGCGTATCGAGGCTAGCGGGCGTGGGCAGGCCTCGTTCCGTGTCGCGACAGACCATGAGACTCGTCCCCACCAGGGCGTCAGGTGAAAGGAGCCTAGAAGGTATATGAGAAAACCTAAGTGGAATGACAGAGCATAAGATTCGTCTCTGTCAGGATGCCAGGTGAAAGGAGACTAGAAGTAATATGAGAAAACCACGATGGAATGACAGAGCGTGCTTGTAAATGATTGCACACTCCGGCTTGCTGTTGCACGATTTCTGCCGCATTTTTCTGGATTGAGAAAAATCCAGCCGCATTGTGCAAAACACATTTTTTGTAAAAATATTTTGCTAGTTTTGAAGGAAATTCGGGAAATTTTGGGGGAATTCTCACGATTAAGGCCGTTTTTTTTTAAAGGGAAAAAGGTAAATTTCCGAGGGAAAAAGGGCCGCGTGACGTCATCAAAGATGTCGGTCATAGCACCGCGCCAGGACGCCTGTTGCAGCAAAACCGCCCTTTTCTAACTACTACCACGGATCTCAGAACTGTTGCAGCTATCCTACTTACTCTAAGAGTATTAGTAACGCAGACATAATTTAGGAATATTCTGTAACAAGTTTACTTTTTTATCGGAGACTCTAAAGATATAAAATTAGTTCCTCGCACTTCATTCCCTCGAATTATCTATATAAAAAAACGAACTATCAAAATGTTACGTTCAGCCGGTGTTCATTGTGAGTCGGTGTTTCTGGGTCGGCCTATTTCCCAGGTAATGTGTTCGTGGGCCGCGCCTACCCCGTGTGATGGGGTTATTACGTGAGCGTGAAGCGATGTTCCACGGGCTACGGGTGGCTGATTCTTGTAATAGAGCTAATGGCTGGATGTGTCACCAATTATCTCACATTAGATGCTGATCAGGCCATTATCATAGCGTAACCGGCCGTTTACGATGTGATTATACTTACATCCTCGCAATGCAACTGTCAATTAAAAAGGAAGCAAGCAATCCAAACTTTAAATGAGCCTTAAAAATGGTCCACGCCAGCAGCTTCGTATTAAACAGTTTCGAGACCAAGGAGAAATGACGAAGTCCTGGAACTATAATAATCACCTGTCGTCTAATCCCCCTGTAAAGAATTCAGTGTTTAAAGTCTTTACATCTGTACCACGGGAGGGTGTACATCATTAGACACCCCTGTGATCTACACTAATGAACAAATGCTGTGCGTCGCCTTTCAAACGACAATGCTTGTCTACAACATTATGTTTTCAAGGATGATTAGTCACACAATACAACTATTATCGCTATGTTTGTAACATGCGTGAAAAAGTTTGCAGTCGGTTCACTCATTAAGGCCAGAAACTTCATGTATCTTCGAATCTTCGAGAAGAATGGTTCGAAGTGGTACCACATTTAATCTCAGAATATTTTTCACGTGGGACTACCCTGCGTTTATTACGTGGAGGAAATAAAATTCTATGGTGCGTTTTATTTGTAATAAATGGCATCAAAACTTTATTTCCAACTATGAAGTAACAAAAAGAAATGTACGATATCTTAGGTTCCTTTTTAATTACACACTCACGTAACGCACTAACATCCTTTTAAGTAATCGTCAATCCTCTCGAGAACAGCTTGGGACAAAAAAAAAGCATAATTATATGTAAATAACATTATTTCTACAAGGAATTTGAAAAACGGTATTTAATTAACGTCACGACATTTAAATACAATATTGCTTTGGTTCGTAGTAAAATGATCTTTGCACTCAGTATACGTACTTTTAAACGGTTACAAAGATAAAAGTATACATTTAGAATGATTTTTTTCTGATAAGCATAAATGATGGAATGGTTCTTTTTTTTTTGTCGCCGTACATTCTGCACACGTCTCGATCAGACGTCGTTGAGCACAGTGGTTATGGTCAATTATCTCTGAGAGCAGACCTACTAACCAACCTCGATGGCTGACCGCAAAGCAAACACACGTATCGAAGAGGTGAGGCTGTTTTAAAAGATACTCTGGGAAGAGGACATTTTTTGTCGGTCTGTTGCGGTATGCGAGGGATGTTATGCACGCAGTCTCCTCGGGACAGATGAGGTGGCTACAGCATCCATCTTGGTCCATGCCGTGCACCTCGCATTGCCTGGCGACAGCTGCCTACACCGCGACACAAGTCCTCGACCTACTCCTGCGGCTCAATGTCGGATCTATCTCCGGTGCCTTCGCACGACTTCTACATTTACTGCAGTTATCTTAAAACGTAATGTTTTCTTTCAATGTAACCTGTCTGACGTATCGACGATAATTTTTCCTAGGATATGTCACAAAAACTTCGGAAAGAGTCAACTTATGTAGTCTTCTTTAACAATGAAAGTTGCTGCCAAGCCTTTCAACAGCATTTTCAGACTGATACATGGCGAATGGATGTGTAATTGACGTATGCGGAGCAATGAACGTGCTATATCTGGAGCATTTCTCTGGGTCTGTCCTTCCGGCAAAATAGTGATTCACGAAACTATAATTTGGAAGCGACTGATCTTAGCTTAAAACGGAGATCTTTTGACGTTACAGGTTGGTAAGAATGCATTGGAGAGGTGGAAATGTTTGAGTGGCTCTTAACAACGGGGTCTCGAGATCGTAGGAATGTATTCAGAACGTAAGAACTACTCACAAGATGTCTGTAGGCTACAACTTCGTCGTTGAATCAATGTGGTGAGGCTTCTTATTAAATTTGATCTTATATTTACCTGAAAGTCACTGCAGTGCGTGTTTGTGTTCTAGTGAATTTAAATTAACGTTATGATTAAGATTGAAAGGCTTGTATGTTTCCTACAGACATAGCTCGCACGCACCCGTCCTGCGTAAATATTGTGCTCAATGTAATAACAATTATTTGAATTGGGACATATTATAAAAAAACGTATGTTTGAATGCATTCCTACAGATAAACAATCATGATACTATTATCTTAGTACACATTTTTAAATATACATTTATTTGAATATCTCTTAACACGTAGTTAGATAGGCGCATGGGTCAGTTAGTTACTTCATAGGTGGAAATATTATAATAAATTACCCCAGTTATATCCATTTTATTATTACGCACTTGTACTGAACGCAAAGATTGTAATTATATTCCAAATATTGGATATTTAAAACATATGCAGATCATGTCTAGCACAACATGTACAAATCCTCCGCCATTATTGTGCTCAATTACTGTTGCATACGCTGTCCTGAGAGAAAGCTTGCCTGTGTCGTCATGAATGTTATATTCTGCTCAGTACTACATTCATTTTCTACCAAAGAAAGGATACCAGCATAATATACTGCGTGAGGATTTACTTTGTAAACTCACTGATAATTTTTTTTCTGAACAATCTCCACAATCAAAATTTGTTATATTTCAATAAAACATAATTTTACATAATCAACAACGATCACTTGATTCCTTGTACAATTTTTACCCTTCTTTCCAAATGAACCATGATTTTGAAGTTCTAAACACGAACCAGATTACATGCTCAGATCATGTTCACTACACTCAATATTGTTCATGATTATTTAAAATACGGCTTTCGTCTGATCGACAGAGATCGCTTGATTCCCTACGCTATTTTACGCACTTTTTAAAGGACACCTATATTAATGAGATAACTTTATGTGTGTGAGTTTGTGTATGGATTCTTCAAACATCTATAGCCACACTGGTTCTCACTTATCTCGGCTTTTAAAATGTTCGACCACGCTGGCTGCTCATTTTGAACATCAGAGAATTTTAAATGTGGTTTTGCTCTGTCAAATCTCAGGAACCATACAACCAATCTGAACAAGTTGGCATGTGGTCATTCCTCACTGTCAGCGTCAAATTCAGAGAAACGTCTTATAATTTGTCTTCTATGTTCGAGACTGACGCAACCTAAATTAAATACAGCTGTTACGTTATAACTCAGGAATTATTTAACCTATTATTGCTCAATTTAGCACTAGCGGGTTCAGGGGTAGAGATGCAACTTTCGACCTTGTTCAATGTTCTTAACAAGTCTATGACTGTAAAGCCAGCTGACCTTAAAAAATATGGAAAAAATATTAAAATTTTAAAAATTAGGATTAATGGTTTTATTAATAATTTTATTAACACTAATTTTAAATCCTTAAAATATGCGTGTCAAATTATACATGTGTGTTTTATATGAATGGCGTATGCAAAATCGGAAATAATTGAAATACGGCAGTGTACCTATCCCGACCATTGTTGTGTAAGGCGGCAGTCATCATTAAAGTTCCTATTTCATGGCCTTGATATAACCCCCAAAAATTTGACAGAATCCCGCCAGAAAGAGTACAAAAAGTTTTTAATGTCGGGAAGAAACCATAATAATAATTATATAAAAATTCTTAATAAAGTCTAAAACCCGCAGTCAATCCATCAGCCATATTTATTTTATAGGCGTTGCGAATGCAAAATCGAAAATCTTTGATTTTAAGCAGTATATCTACATCTGTCAAGATGCATCCATGTTGGATTTCCAGACTCCCGATGACCTTGGGTCCTGAAAATTCGAGTAAACATTTTCAAAAGTATGAAACCAATTCAAATTCTGGAATAAATTGACATGGACTAAGTTGCGTACAGAGGCGGCGGTCAGTTGGAAGTTCCAACATGACCTTGAGCTGAGTTACTTAGGTGGTCCGCCTGCCTGGCGCATGAAGTAATATGTCGCAGAGTTTTGATTTTAAAAAGAATGTGATTCTAATACCGTTGGTTAGTTTGTTCTGGTGTCTAGACACGAGAAGCATTTAAGAAATGTTTCGTGGCCAATAACAAGTTTCAAGTTACTCCACTCAATGTGTCATGTACCTAACGGTTACACAATGTTCACTGGAGAAGTATGTGGTTGAATAGGCTGTTCTTCTTAGGTTTAATTAATGTAAAATATTTTCACTGCAAAATCGTTACAGTAAAAGCCAATTTACTATTTCATGTATGGCTTATAATTTTTTCATTCTGATCTATTCAAACATTTTGCTGAAAAAACCCTGTATTTATACTGTACCAAAACTTTTTCATTTATATAATTATTAACAAAAAATGCAAATTTTTTGTATATTGCTTCCCTGTGGCAGCCATTTGCGTGATACGATGGATGTAAATCTTCGGTTCTGAGCTTTTTTATCCTTGCAGCTAAGGACCGTGAATTTTATTGCAAGGTTTCAGAATTAATACCGAAGCTAAACTGGCAATATTTATTACGTCAATTAGAGAGTTATTAACCAAAGTATAGGAATTATTTTGGAGGATTAATGGGGATGTTGAGTAACTGCACTAAACCGCCTGCGTTTCCAAAAAAATATGTAACATTGTGACATGATTCTTAACACTTCTCAGCAAATGCTGAACGTATAGTTGAAATTAAATGAGTGTGCTCCTTAAATAATTCTGTATTATTTTAAGTTGACTTTTAATGAGAATTCGCACCCAATAATGGACTTAATATTTTAAAAGTGCCTTCTGAGTTGGTACAGCAATGGCCGATGACAAATTGTTTTGTTAATTTAATGCAAATGTGTAACATCCCACGGTTTGAATTCCTGGTTACCAGTTGTAATCGTACATCAGATTTTGAGTCACACATAACAGTAAAATTTTCAGTTTTAAATTAAAACTGATAACTTTTGCATATAACCCTCTATTCTATGGTGCATTTTTAGGTTTTAAAATAAACACAAACAATGATTGGCAATATTTATTGTTTGATTATAAACGCCATTTTTCGGAATAGCAAATGAATTGTTACCTTAATCATTTTGATTGAAAATTTGTACTCTGAAATTCTTAACAATTTTAAGCAAATTTTAATTTGGATTGAAATTATTTGACAAATGGTTACATTTATTACGCCTTAAATTTTGTCATTAAAACAATCTTAAAATCGTTTTAATCATGCAATTGACTTATAATCTGCATACTAAAACAATGAAAATAGAACAATGATCTGTAAATTAAGTTAGAAGTGCAAAGTTATGCTGGGTAGCAGTGCCTGTTTTTTAACTTTTAAAGTGGAAGTGTGTGCCGTATTCGTTTTATGGAAGCTGTGGAGCAGAAGTGTTGTGGAGACCGCAGTGTCAATATACAAGTACGCACAATAGCCAGCTACAGATGTATAATATCCATAGCTGGGTTGCCTGAATTTGCACCATTCATTGGCGTATTTGAAAAAAAAATTATGAATAATTATGAGAATGGCATAAATGCAACTCAAATATTTCAGTTTCCCCCCATTTTCAGACTGTGCAAGCTATCTCAGTAGTTTTGTGCTATATAAATGAAACCATCACGAACATCGATTATTGCAAAAGGGATTATGGCAAATTTGGAATAAAAATGAGTGTGCATCCTGTTTATAATTGTAATGAATTTAGACACACAACTTTCCTCAAAAGTCGATTAAGGTAGTTTTGTGCTACAGCAATCTTCCTTGGGCATTATTTACAGAACGTATTTATCAATATTTGGTTTTACAGTTTGCTGTTCCAGTGACAGTAGTCTCAAAGGTCCTCTTTTACAGTGTTACTGTATGCTCTCTAGCAAGAACATTTTACAGTTAGTTTGCTAGAAATGGTCTTGCTGGTCTGCAAACGCTGTGCTACAATCGCAGTACTGTTCCTACAAATAATTAACCATAGCATGTGCATGTAAGTACCAGAAGTGCTGTATACAATCACAGTAAAACCTTTCATGCAACCACAAACAGATATGTACAGATCGCCCACCAGTTCTATATCACTGCATGGCATACAAATACACTGTTTGCCCTTAAAATTACAACACCTAGAAGGGCGTGAGTTATAACCATGTTTATTGGACAGAAACGCATTGCATACAGGTGGAATGATTGTTCTTGCAGCTCGGCAATACGTACAGAACATGAGGAAATCAGTACTGTGTGGCCCCACCATGGGCGGCAATAACCGCTACTACACGACGCATCGGTGAGAGGAAGACACTTTGGATGCCCGTCTGAGGTATCTCCACCCATGCTGCTTAGATGTTCATTCAAAGTATATCCGTAGTGACCGCCGGTGTCCTGTGGCATGTCAGTCGTATATTGACCATGGACAACACGTTTTCAATGGGCACGAGATCCAGTGAACGTGCAGGCCAAGGAAGAAGTCTGAACGTCTTACTATGTGTGCCATGCGATTGCGCATTATCATGTTGGTACAGACCCCCAGGCCAGCCTTGAATACAGGGGACAACCACAGGCTCGAAAACTTCTGCAATGTAATAGTTGCTGGTATGCCGGTGTATAATGCAGAACTCCCCAGGCATGCGCGACGGTATCACCAGACATGGATGCAACCATCGTGGGACTGCAAGCAGGAGTGGGATTCGTCGGAGAAGATAATGGCATGCCACTCGTTCCTCCAGGCCTGACGCTCCATGCACAAATGCCACTACAGGCGCCTATGGTGAGCAGTCAGTGGCATTCACAGCAATGGGCGACTGGATAAGATTTAATGATGCTGCAGACGATCACGAGTTGTGTGTGTGGACATAGATCTTGCCTGAGCTCCTGAGTGAGTTGTGTTTGTTGTGACTGTATAGTGGGCAATCACCATGCGCGCCAGACGTCTGTCCTTGCGCTCGTTGATGCAATGGGGCCATTGGCTTTATGCACCTCTCTCAGCCCGTCCCTCCTCGAGCCACTGATAGCATATCCGCTTCACTGTGATTGCATTTCTTCCAATGTGAGATGGATCCCCTTTCGCTGTACGATAATCCACAATCCCGATAGGCCACGATTCTCTCGCAGTCAAAGGCAGAAAGCTGTTCGTAAGGTCGTCGCGTTCTTCGATGTGGCATGCTTACACTATCTGCGCACACGAACAGCAGGTAACACAAGAGCACTATCTCTCAGACCTCCATTTATATACCGCTCATCAGTGTCGCGATCTGCTGCACCACTTGACTTAACAACTAATCACGTCATTGCCCTCCTAAGCTGCTCTACGCATTCCCCAAAAATGTGGGCTCCTTCAGGAACGTCCTTCTTGGTGATGTAATTTTAATGGCCAACAGTGTACGTGGCGAGCAGGGACAAAGGACTGCTGGGGAGGGGGGGCAGTAGTTCACGGTTTGCAGATACGTACATATTGTAAGTTCGCTGTTCTGATTAGTTTATTTGCATTTTATGGATATTAACATGGTTTTTGTTGTTACTTGATGTACGTATAAAAATAACAATGCCAGAATTATTTTACACGTGTTATAAAATAGATGTATATTAATAGGCACTAGGTTAAGTAGTGAATTGCATGCATATGTTCCTTTAACTATTTTGTGTTGCACTTATTAGTGTAGCTGCGAAATGCTTGCTTGTTATAATTGGCTGGTATAGATGACATTTAATAAAATGGAAAAAATTCTTGTTCCGCAGTTACAGTGGATATGCATGTGGTGCGTAGTTCGTAAACACCATAATCAAGAACATGTAAAAATTAATATGGCTAATTGTTATTGACATTGTAGCACAGCTTCAACGAATGGTTGTAAAGCTTTACTTAAAATTGTTATTTTCTCGAGCAGTACAGATATAACTTTATCAAGTAGTCATTAATCGAGTTAGAATAGAAGTATATCTCTTATCACACATTTGATCTTTATTAAGCTTTTTATTTATCCTGATATTTGTAGATAAATATATACATGAAACTGCATTAGCAGTGCTAATCCGGGATGACGTAAATGAACTTATCCCAAAAGTAAGGACAAGAATAATTTCGTGAATGAATTACGAGAATACATAAAGGAAAAGTTAATAAAGTCATTTTTATTTAAGCATGTGGGCCTAGCACCAGAGATGCACAACCATAACCCCAGACAGAGTGTGGTGGGAGCATTTTTGCAAATGTAAACCAAGTCCACATTAAGCCGCTCAGTCAAACACTGGATGTTTTGTATAATGCAGTAGAGGATAGTGCTCAAAGGCGGATTCAATTGAGCCAAAAGCGACTCGCAATAAAATTCTTGCAAAATCAAACAAGGCGATAAAAAATGAAATTTTCAGAATCAGGCAATATTTTTGTAGCACACATTTCTCAAGCTGTTTCTTTCAATTTCATAAGGGTTTTGAACAGCGGCTCTGCAGAATAATTCGTTATTGCATAATTTAAATAAAATATTAATGCGTAACTGTTATTTATGTCAAACGTAATCCAAGATGTCGGACGACTTCTCGGCTCCTCGCATTTGACACATGTCAAAAATGAAGTCATCGAGGGAAATTTAGGTGCCAGCCAACTATATCCGACAGGTTTGGCAAGGGGTGGCATGGGTACAATCTCGTGATCGAGCGGCAAAACATGAGTTGCAGTGCACATTAGTGGACAATGCCGAAAGGAGATAATGGGCGGTAGTGGTGGAACAAGGCAAGGGGGTAGCCTATACGAACGGGTTCCGACTAAATAGCCAATGAAATAAGCTCAGTCGTCTTCTGGTCACTGCACTCTGATAGTGTGCTTAGCAATTAAAAAAGATCAGAACCCCGCTACTACAACATGTAAATCTCTCAAAAGTAATTTTTTACAACTTTTTTATTTTCTATCTTATAATTTTTTTAAGCACGTTTTGTATTAAAAATCTTTTTTCATATTTAAAAGTAAATTTTAAATGTTTTAAATTGTTATATTAAGTTGGGGTTTTTCTGAGTTTCCTTAGTTTTTCCGATTGTTTGGTTTCAGGGTCATCCCTTGTTCCCTCTCAGGGCCAAGGTCACCCAGGTTAAGTTCAAAGACAGATCCAACATGGTAACACAAGATGGCGGATACATCTGACATAATCCAAGGTCGCTGATGGCTTCTGGCTCCTATTCCTTAATCCTTGGTGCCAAAGTCATATTTTTATACTACTCCTTTTTTCCCCATTCTCTTCTGCTTTCAAATAAATTTTGAACGAATGTACGTCTTTCCGCTTTGGGGTGTGGTGTAGCATGATCGTGGATCTCGCCTCACCTCTGCGATGACCAGCTACATCTTACTAATTGGAAAACCTAATACAAGTACAGTAAATTAACAAACATATGTGGCCAGTTTGTAGGATTCATGTTTATGCTGACGTCATAAACAAGATTTTTCTTGCTGGAATTATATTCAGATTTATAAAATACAGTAGACACGTGGTCGCCTTCCTGCGATTCTACTCTATTAATTAAACGCGTTGTTTGAGCAATAAAAATACTTTTTTTTTCCTTACCTCCCGAACCTATCATTCCATCTGACCTAAAACTGCGAGAGTTGAGGTGACAAAAAAATACAAACAAATGTGTAATGAGAAAACGTTATTTTTGGTATTGTTCAAGGGACGCTGTGCTCAACATGTGAAGTGTAAAAACTACTAAATATTATTAGAATTATTGCTATACAATAAGCTTTTTCATGTAATATTTAAAGATATGGAATAATATTTTTTGCTGTGCTCAACAGTTTGACACATAAGCGCAATCACTTAAGACAGCCTACAAAACAGGGATTATTTACTGTAATACCAATAAGTTCACTCGGTTCACCAGAGTATTCATGTCAACTCAAGTGAGGAAATGGGGCAGTTGTTTATTATAAAATGCACGTTAATAAAACCATACAAAGAAACAAGAATTACGGAAGTTTTTCGAGGTTTTCATGACTTAACGGGGTATCAATAATAACCAATTTTGGTAATATAAGGGTACAACAATGTTTATTTTGTGGTCAAACTTAAATAGCATTATATTCCTGCATTGATTAAAGTAAGGCCTCCAGAAATTTGTAACTTGCTTAGTGCCCCCTTTTATTATCGAGCTACAATATATGCTGCTGTTTCATTACAATGAACAAAGCATCTTCATATTTTCAATGCTTTTTTTTTCCTGTAATTTTTTGTCAAGATATTTAGAGGCCATAAATTGTTGGTTAACAGTCTTAGATATGTCTGCATAAAAATAAATGATCAATATTGTCCTTAATTACAAGATGGAGTTCACTGTACAATGCTAACCTTCGGCGGCGAAGGTATGGACGTTCATGAAGATCTGCAGAGAGACAGATAAGACAACGCTCTTAGTATCCACTGTGAGTAATGTTCTGTGTGGTTGCTGTAATTAGTGGTCTGTGCGGCTCGATTAGAGGCCTAAGTTGAGTGGGAAGCAATCTATTAAAACGCGAGCCTACCATTTTTCTTGTTATAATATCATTACTTTCGGCGTGCCTTACCGACAAAAGGTAAGCGCCGTCACTTTCCTCCCCGCATAGAAATGATTTGTTGGCGGGGTTGAATGATGGTGTGCGCAGTTTTGAACAATAGACGTGGCTGGCCAATCAGCAGGCATAGAAACGACATGACTCATCGAGCGGCTAGTCACATTATTTCGACGAGTTGTTTGTTTTGTGTGACAGAATGAGAAACTGAGGATGTTAAGAGCTACACGTCGTGTGGTAAATTAAAGCCTAAATATATGGTCCACTTACGAAAACGGTAATTAATTTATTGTATCAGCACCTAGTACATATTACTCCCACAAGAAGCCTATAGTTCAAATATTTGCTTGCAGCTAGTATGTGATATATATGCGCTTCGTCAAGCGAAAATATGGACTGTTTAAACATATGCAGTTGTTATGGGAATTCTCACTCTAAAGTGTATGAAATAAAAATAAAATTATTTCAGCCCCATCAATGTGTGGTTCATCATGATTTATGACACGTTGATCGGTCCTGTTACCTTAGATCATCGACTGACAAGATACAGATATTTTCATTATAATTTTTGCGAGGCGCATTGCAAGAACAACTAGACAGCAATGTAGGTGACCAGAAGGGGTCCCCGTGGCACAGACGGGTACAGATAATTTGACTTCATATTGTGTTTACTTAATGCCTAGGGATGGATTTTAGCTTTGGTACACTTATGTTATATAGAGAGGTTTCTTCCAATATAGTCGAGAATATGGCTGTTTTAAATCCATGATACTTATCTTGTTACAGCGCTTATGTCTCGAAAATGGTTAACGTTAGAGAAAACGTGAATGAGACTAATGTTGATGTGAACACATGTTTTCATTAAATAACACATGAATGGACCATTTAATTGAATTTTGTTTGTGTATAAATGATGAAATATGAAATTTACTACTTTTTCTCATGTTTGTTTCAGATTTTGGTAATCTGATTGAATAACTTCGAAATGTCATACAAGATGGAGGGCGTTCAACTTGCTCTCGCTCCGAATCAGTGGAAGAAACATTGTTTTGACCCAAAATTATATATAGTTTATTAAATGTGTTTCGAAGAGCAAAGCGTTTATAGTGCTGAAAATTGACATTTTATACTAGCAAAAGATTTCAAAAAATTTCAAAGTAATGGCCAAAACCATATCATAAACCTGTTTATCACATGGGCTGCTCCAAAAAATATTGCTTAAAGGCAAAGTGTGCAAAAGACAAGAAATGTGTAAACGATGAAAGTGAAAAATAAACAAGAAGAGAAAATATAAGAGATAAAATGAGACATGGCAGTCGTTATTTGAATATAAGTAAATATAAATGGGCTATTCTGGCACAACAGGTGGTGTGTAGTGGATGGGAGTTCGTCGCCATCATCTTAGATTGCGTCACGGCGGCCATATTGGATGACATTACCATATGACATCACCGCCCCTATGATGACACCGTCCCTATTACGTTTTAAATATGCTATACACATTGCAACACCAGCAATGCCTCTTCCATCATCACTCGGAAAAAAAAATTTTCTTCTATTGAAATTTCATTACAAGTATTATTATTGACCGTCATCGTGGCTTAAGTCGATGAACGACATGCTAGGCGGATTGATTATGATTTATTTAATACTCATTACATTTTAAAAAACATGTTTTTAAGGTATACATGAAGATGAGGAAATTAAGGAGAAGGAAACTGAGGAAGGGAGGAGGAGGAAACTGAGGAAGGGAGGAGGAGGAAACTGAGGAAGGGAGGAGGAGGAAACTGAGGAAGGGAGGAGGAGGAAATGTGTTTATGTATGTTTAGTTTATTTTCTTCAGTACAGTCTCGAGGTAGATGTCCTGGAGGTTGATGTCTGCCACCTCGCCCTCACACTTCACTGCCCGCACAGCTGTTAAATAACCGTGGGCATGTTCCCTGGACTTGGGACCGAGGGCAGTACACTACACCAGCAAACGCCACTCAGATTTCAGTTTTATATATTTAAATATATATATATATATATATATATCCTATAACATTTCTAGTGATGCTTGAAGCATAGTGTACTGGTGGCTTACGAGGTCCAAAAAGAAAACTTTCCACATAAAATAAATAAAAGTGGACAAAGGAACGCACAGAAAGAAATCAGCAAAGAATAATGGAATATATGGATATATAGAGGGGAAAAAGAGAAGTTGGGGACAGTGCAAGAAGAAAAGCAAGTGGTTATTGGGGAATAAACAAATGTGTTTCCTCGCAAATGAAGATGTACAAGCTAGAAATGCTGGGATCCATCTGGCTACAGGACTTTATGAAATACTATTTAAACAAACCGTTTATGGATATTCTCGCAATGCACTGCAGCAGTATAGATGACTGCTGAAACTTACGAGTTCATGCTTGAAGGATAACATTCCCACCAGCAATGAATATAACAATAAAACACATCCGAAATTTGGCATTATTTCGCAGTTGTTTCCCGATGTTGGAGATACATTTGGTTCTAGCCTCGATCTAAGTAAAAAAATAGAATATGGTCGACATCTAAAAAATATTTACTGGAATGATGGTAATGAAATAGTCGACCGACTGCATCTGCTAATTGCTTCACAGTGAGCAGGAAATAGTTCTCACGCTGATGAAATATCCAGTATTATCGAAGAATTGTGTGAAGATGGATACATAGAATGTGTCATGCAGGTATTGCCAGTGAGTTACACTAGCTTGCAAGACGATTTTATCCTCGTCACAAAGTGCTAGTGTCTGGTTTACGAGACTTTTATAAGGCAGATCTGGTTTAAATGATACCTTTTGCACATGCGAATAAAGGATTCGATAATCTGTCAACAGCCATTGACTGTTACAGCAGGTATGCTTGGGCAGTACCCATAAAGATTGAAAATGCGAGAGATGTGTTAAATGCAATGAACTCTGTCTTGAAAGACAAAAGACCTACCATGAATTTTCATATGGACATCGGAAGAGAATTCTACAATCCTACGTTTTGAGCCTTGATGTTAATACATAGCATAAACCTCTGCTCGACACATAGTGATGATATGAAGGCCAGCATGGTGGAATGTTTTAATCGCACTTTGAAGAATGAAATGTGAAAGAAATGTTCATAAGAAGAAGGTTACAAGTGGATGGACATATTACCTCGCCTGGTATCGAACTAAACTTCAAAGTGCATCCAACTATACGAATGAGACCTGTCAACATCAAGGACAACTCTGTAACCATATTCAAGAACGAGAATAAATTTGACACTTGCAAGCCTAAGACGGAGGTTGGAGACTTCATTAGGATATTACGAGTGAAGGGGAAGTTCGCAAATTATACACAGAAAAAGAGAGGATGGAATTATACAAGGTTGTACAGATACGTGTTTACGAACCAAGGACCTTCTATCACGAGGACATGGAAGCCAGAATTATCAGAGGAAGTTCTTACAGCCAAGAAATTCAAGTTTTAAATATCTGCACACTTAATTGTGTCGAGAAAGTGTTGAAGTGCAAAGGAAATAACTTGTTGATGTGGTGGTTTGGCTTCGATTCTAATTATGACAGTTTGATTCCAACATCATCCATTACAGATAAATGATATTGCACATGTGTGTTATGACCGAAGAACGACAGACCGAAAGACCGAAGAACTGTTTTTTTCCTGTATAGCTGCATAAAGTACCAAATAAATATAAAATGTTTTCAAACTCGAAATTTTAGGCTTTTATGGTTTTCTGCAAGGAAGCTAAGTGCATGTGATTCGACTAAGCCTGCAACGATGTGCTTGGGGCTGGCCCACCTCCCTAGCACCTGATACCTCTCTCGCCCAATGTGTCATCCCCACAGCTTACTGAGACCTGCACGCTGCCACATCATCAACTGACCACCTGGCATTGTGACGCACGGACTGTGACACACATTGTGACCCACTCCCGTTGCAGTCTGAGTGCAAACCCCCTTCTGCCCTGCCAGGGGACAAACTATAAATCTTGCTCGAGATTTTGCCAGAGATGGACGCGTTCCGCACCATGCTGGACGACAACTGTGCTTTCGAGGAACATCTCAAACAGCTGTCAGTCTCCAGCAGGGTCTACGACGACGAGACAGCATCGAGGAGACGTATACCTCCTGCTCCACCACTAGTTCCAGCAGACAGGCGAAGTGATCGCTGCAGGCCGCCTGTTCGACGATGATGGATGCCTACACCTCACTCACGGCTGTCTTCGAGGGATGACATTGTATGGACATTACCGCCTCCAGCAGCTACCACCTCCTCTCCCGCGCCATCGATGACAGGCATTCCTACCACCTGATGAATGTGTACTCACTCCAGTGCCCTGGAGTGAGTACATGCCAGGCTCGACATGGACATCAGTAGAACGTCATGATGACATGGACAAGGTGGGCGAAGAGGAAGAGGTGGCGACTCTGCGGGACCTGCACACTGATGTTCGCCTCTTCTGGGGGGAGGCTGCAGCAGCTCCACACAACAGTCGTCTTCTGTGTGTAAGGAACTATGCTCTCATTCTGGAGGAGGCGAGGGACCTGTGTGCCTTGGTGTGACATCTGTGCAACGTCATCCTACCGCCACCTGATGAGTGATTCTGCACATATTTTGTATATATATATATATATTAATTATTATTGTTTATAGCAACAATATATTTATTTTCTTTAAATTTAATACACATATGTGTTTGTGAGACATTATTTCATTGCTACCACCATCACTTCGTTAACTATGAGTAGGAATTTCAACCAATACATATTTTTTAATTTCTTGGTTTGTGTTCGTNACATATTTTTTAATTTCTTGGTTTGTGTTCGTAAACACTGTTCCTCACTCGTGTTTTCATTTTTCACTTATGTACCTTTCGTGGTGTATGTGGGGGTATGCACATGCAAATTTATTTTATAATTTAAATGTGTGACAAAATGTATTACCTGAAACAAATGTTCATATGCCTTTAATTGTTAATATTAATTATTTTATGCTTAAAACCTATGCTAATCTTAGACNCCTGAAACAAATGTTCATATGCCTTTAATTGTTAATATTAATTATTTTATGCTTAAAACCTATGCTAATCTTAGACATAAAATTTTTTCTACATTACAAATGAAATTTTTAAAAATATAATGGAGATAACGATTAAAGTTGTTTGGTCCATGTTCGTCAATACTCGTTATATGCTTCATGGTTTTTCATTTCGCATTTGTATACCTTTGATGATCTATGTGGGGACATACACATACAAAATATTTATGATAGAAATGATTGAATCGCAAGCTATTTGATGCTATTAATCTCATACAGACTTAAACAAATTTCCTCCTCCTCCTCATACATACCTTAAAATTTGTATTACATAATAAATATTTAATAAATCATAATAAATCAGCCTAGCATGTCGTTCATATACTTGAGCCAATATGGTGGTCAATAATAATACTCGTAATAAAATTTCAATAGAAGAAAAAAAATATTTTTTTCCGAATGATAATGAAAGAGGCATTGCTGTTGTTGTGATATGTATAGCATATTTAATACCCTTATATCCAGTCTGCCTCGATAGCTGAGACTATGTTATACCCAAGATCCAGCAGTTTGATCACACACTCCACCAGATAATTTTTTGAGCTCCCAAAATAAAAATAATAGCAGTGCTCCTGGGTGTCACTCGACGACTGAAACTATACAACCAAAATTGTGTTCGATTAATCGCATGCATGCACTCCTGGTGTGTAATTCATCGACTTAAACGATATCAGTAAACGATAACCAAGATGGTGGATGACAGATGCACACTCTAGCAGACAGGAAGGTAAGCAGCAGACGAAACAAGATGGCTGCCTAAAGTAGACAACATCAGAAGTAATAGGGTGAAGTGAGAGAGAGGTGGGAGAGAGAGGAAAAAAGGAATGATAGAGCATGAATGGTAGAATGGCAGAGCATGAAATAGCAAGGTGGAATAACAGAACATGAAGTGGAAAATTCTAGAAATCAATAGATGGCATCATTAGGGGGGTGATGTCATAGGGGGTGACGACATTGGAGTGGTGACATCATAGGGGTGGTGACATCATAGGGACGGTGACATCGTAGAGGTGGTGACGTCATAGGGACGGTAACATCATAGAGGTGGTGACATTATATGGTGATGCAATCGAAGATGGCGAGACGAATCCCCTTCCCCACACACCACCAGTTGTGCCATAATCGGCCATTTCTATCTACTACTGTACGTGTTGTTTTTAATTATAAAAAGTACTAAGGAGATGTGACGCTACTCAAGGTATGTAAAAAAAACACAGGGCACATACATGTTTGTCAGCAATTAAATATTACCGAGGTAAAGTTAACGCTCGGGCAAGTACTCTAAATGACGAAATAGTGTTTTTGCAGGCATTTATACTGTATGACACTCAGTACGTGAGTGGCTACATATTCAAACACTCAAGAAATGCAGAGGATTTTGATTCCATTTAAACATTTCAAAAACTGATTGAACAACTTGGCTTTCATCTTAAATTCTGTACATTATCTGAGCTGAGTGCGAAGACAGGTTACAAGTACGTTGCTGGCACAGACTGTACACGCCCGACGGGTAGTAACAGCTCAACGACGTCCTGGCGAGTAAGGTGTCGAGGTCTTACTATCCGAGAAAGGCCGATACGTCAAGGAAGTGCATGTGAACGGAAAGTCGGCGAACTGTGTGAACTTCCGCGGCAGCAAGTGCGTAACAATTTCGGGGTGAGAGAGTTACTTTGGGTGCTCCCAGAAGAAACTGCCGAGTGTAACAAACTTATGAAACAGCATGTTGCGGGGAAGGTGTAAGAGAATTGATAAAGAGGCTAACTAATGGTCGGTACTGAGTATTGTAGTGATGTTGCATTGATATGTTGTGATGACGTGACAAGTGATTTATAATGCGGAGTAGTATGATTCAGTAAAGTGATTTATTGTTTTATTTTTACCTACAATTAAAATCATACGTACTATTTTATAATGTAAGAATGTATTATTATGTGTTTGTGAGTGCCCCCAAACAGCCGCAAGGACTTAAAAAAGGAACACTAGACCTACATGTATGTGTATTAAGAAACCATCATAGAACGAAAAGAAATAAACTTTAGTTGTTTATTTCTTTTACGTAATTAAAAACTTATTTTATTAATTTATGAACCTGGCTGCTATCATAGCATGTAAAAGCACGCCTGGATTATCTTGAATTTCCTTCCACAATTTTTTTGACGGCACATAATTGCTGATGGTAAAAGTAGCTATTAAAATAAAATATAATATAATATCATTAAAATGGATTGCGATCATGCTTGATTTTCAGTGGAGATTACTTTTCGCTTGTACATCGTGCAGCGTACGACAAACTGCCGGGACTTGCGCTCTTGGTAACAGGATTAGCGGTACGGAACACGCAGCTGCAGTCACTTTGTGACTACGTCGGCAAGCTCACACACATCACAAGACGCGTACAGCAGATTACACGTGTGATTGGGCAGCAGGTAGAAGAACACGCTTGTCCAGATGTTCATGTACTGTTCGTAAACGCCAATTTGTACCCAAGCGAGCAGAGTGCGCGAACCGGTCCCCGGACGCCGCCCGGCCTGTGAAGCTCATAAACCAAGGCAACGAGCTGGCTAGATGGCGTCCGGCGTGTCATGCACCGCCATCTCGCGAGCCTTGCAGTTTTTTTTTAATTGGGTGGTTGTGCTCGCATCTGGAGCTCGCCGGGCGAGGTTTGCTTCTCGCTGTATTCCCGCCAGTGACTGCTGAGAGTTTCGTGAGTGACCTGTGCTGGCACTCGGCAAAGTATCGCGCTGGCAGAACACTCGCTGAAACCACCCGCGGGTTTTATCTAGTTGAAGCATCGAGTATATAGTCCACTAATGGTTACCTCCAACTTTCCTGAAGTCCTGCGAAAGTCCTGGAGAAGTCCTGCGGAAGTCCTGTGGAAGTCCTGTGGATGTCCTGCGGAAATCCTGCGGAAGTCCTGCGAAAGACCTGCGGAAGTCCTGGAGAAGTCATGCGGAAGTCCTGCGAAAGTCCTGTGGATGTCCTGCGGAAATCCTGCGGAAGTCCTGCGAAAGACCTGCGGAAGTCCTGGAGAAGTCATGCGGAAGTCCTGCGAAAGTCCTGTGGATGTCCTGCGGAAATCCTGCGGAAGTCCTGCGAAAGTCCTGCGGAAGTCCTGGAGAAGTCATGCGGAAGTCCTGCGAAAGTCCTGTGGATGTCCTGCGGAAATCCTGCGGAAGTCCTGCGGAAGTCCTGCGGAAGTCCTGTGGATGTCCTGCGGAAATCCTGCGGAAGTCCTGCGAAAGTCCTGTGGAAGTCCTGGAGAAGTCCTGCGGAAGTCCTGCGAAAGTCCTGTGGAAGTCCTGCGAAAGTCCCGTGGAAGTCCTGGAGAAGTCCTGCGGAAGTCCTGCGAAAGTCCTGCGGAAGTCCTACGTAGAAGCTACTCCTCCGCCTCACGTGATCAACACTCAACTATTTCTAAGGGACAACGCACTGCAATTGTGCGCACCTAGTTTAGTAACATTTTGCATGAGAACCATTTCTTACTAAGCGTTACCAAAACACCTATTTTCTCTCAGTTTTTATTCATATTAGTTATAAATAATATACTATATTTTATAGATACAATACACTGTAAAAAAAATCGTCATTGTTACTGAGAAATTTTTTTATTTTATTTTACAAATGCTTGTAAGAGTACAAAGATGTATCTTGTAAAACTACTCGTTTGTAAAACTACAATGGCCGTGATTTTAATAGACCTCAATAAATGTTTGTACTATACTGACCAGTATCCAACAGTTTNTGTATTTTATAGATACAATACACTGTAAAAAAAATCGTCATTGTTACTGAGAAATTTTTTTATTTTATTTTACAAATGCTTGTAAGAGTACAAAGATGTATCTTGTAAAACTACTCGTTTGTAAAACTACAATGGCCNACCATTTCTTACTAAGCGTTACCAAAACACCTATTTTCTCTCAGTTTTTATTCATATTAGTTATAAATAATATACTATATTTTATAGATACAATACACTGTAAAAAAAATCGTCATTGTTACTGAGAAATTTTTTTTTTTTATTTTACAAATGCTTGTAAGAGTACAAAGATGTATCTTGTAAAACTACTCGTTTGTAAAACTACAATGGCCNATTTTATTTTACAAATGCTTGTAAGAGTACAAAGATGTATCTTGTAAAACTACTCGTTTGTAAAACTACAATGGCCGTGATTTTAATAGACCTCAATAAATGTTTGTACTATACTGACCAGTATCCAACAGTTTCAGCAAAATGGTGGACACTCAACAATGTAAAACCGTATACAGTTGTTTGTGCAAAAAATATGGGTGATGCAAAGTGTAGATGAGTGCAAAAAGAAACAACGTAAAACACTTAAAACCACTCAACTAGTCCTAATAAAATGACAATGTCAATAAAACGTGACCGTATTACTCATTAACTATTAATATTTCCTATCTACACAGAACTCCTAAAATGAATAAATCTATTATTCTTATCAAATAACTTGTTTAATATTGTGTAGGTACTTGCAGCTATATTTACTATAATAACGTTCGTAAGTCAAGATGGTGTTGCGGTTAAGGGTGAGCATAGCTGAGGGATAGAGTGGCCGAGCTGTAGTCGGAGGGTCCGGAGTTCACACCCCGGTTCCTCCTCAGTTCGCATGCCACGCACATGTGTATTGTGCGTTTGTCATCAAGTCGGTGTACTAGAGCTCCTCACACGGCAACATACACCCACACTGTCACTCACGCTATGTTCAACGGCAAGTGTTTCCGTCAATGAAGTCTATCAAGTCTACTTTTAGTCATACAAAAAAGGGCGTGGACTAATAATACAAGGGGCGTGGGGTTTGGTTCCCGCGATGGAGAAGTGTACCTTATATTAGTAGATTATATTTTGAAATAAATGTATATATTTTAGTTCTTTACTCTTATTAATTCATCACATTTGTTTTCTAGAAGAAAAATATTTACACTTCTCAGTAATGTAATTTGTAATATAAGGCTAACATTTGTTATGCTACAAATGTATGTTTTGCTGATTTTACAAAAAAAAACTAATTGTAGTTTTACAAACGATTTTGTTGGCAACTGGCTTTCCGTTTATTTTCTTGTAAAAGTACAAAAAAAAATTTTACAGCGTATAAGTGGAACTTCCAATTACCAAAAATTAAATACTGTACTTTTGTTTCGATTGAAGTATAAATCGCTCGACATACACGACATTTAGGGAATAACAAAACACGTTTTACAAGAGGCGACTTTTTTAAAAACCTGATTCCAAAAGTGTGAAGATCCTCGCTTGTCTGACATGGTCATAGAGCGTAGATTATAGTCTGGTATGAATCCCCTCTTTTATTCCAAAAGTGTGAAGCTCCTGCGAACAGACTGTACCAGTATCTCGCATCTAATTAGTCTGGTATGAATCCCCTCTTTTATTCCAAAAGTGTGAAGATCCTGCGAACAGATTGTACCAGTATCTCGCATCTAATTAGTCTGGTATGAATCCCCTCTTTTATTCCAAAAGTGTGAAGATCCTGCGAACAGACTGTACCAGTATCTCGCATCTCATTAGTCTGGTGTGAATCCCCTCTTTTATTTCCGCAAACATAAATACAAAACTTGCAGACAGTGAACGAGCTAATCCAGATTGAAAAAAAAAAGAAACTAAAGTGTAAAGTACATCTGAATTCGAACCCCGATAATATCACGAAATCAGGATTCATGTTTGTGATGAGGCTGAATTCCAACACTCGCGCTGTTCTTGTTGCACTTAGAATGAGCTCACAGTTTGTGATTACGTAGCTACAATATTATACACTACCAGCGTCACAAAGAACAGCAACCTGTGAAAAAGTTCTTAGTGGCTCGAACACATCAAAAATCCCTACAACGAAAACATTCATTTCCTCAGAATACTGAAAGTAATTTCTTACAATCCCTACATATGACTATGCTACCAAGTTTGCCTGACATATTGCTAGAGTGCGCTTTTTAATAGTAACAAAATAATGAAATAATATTTACATACTGAGCTGGTTGTTTAATTTATTTATAATTTTTTGAATAAAATTGTTTCAGAAGCAACTGTTCTCACTCAAAAAATTTGCCAGAGAAAATATGTTGGGCATAAATGACATACGACCACAATACTTCTATATTTTATAACTGATCTACTGACGGCAGTATGTTGCATATCCACATGCACACAAGTCAATGGAATGCATAACTCTGCAGGACTAAATAAACGTGCAGCATACGTGCTCGGTCTGAGCCAATAACAACAAGGATAACCTAAACTATTATTTTAACAACTCGCCTTTAATATTTAGTTCAAATATGTGGTGAAGTGGTCTATGGTTTAAACCTATTCTTAAGAAACCTGCCTACATTAAAGAAAATATTCATTGTAGTGTGATAGTAATCCAACCCGATATTTTGTATAACATTGTTGGAAGACTGTCGGACGGGATTCGATTACTTTTGTTCTGTCAGAGTCGTTTAGACACAAAAAAGGTAGTTTAAAATAATAGAAACGCACTTTCTAACTGCCGCTAACTAGCACGGAACAGCACAACTTGAGCAAAATAAAAATTGTAATTGCAGAACTAAATGTAAATCGTCGAGCGTATTGTAAGAGGTGTGCGAATGCCTGCAGCGCCACGCGCTCATGTCTCGGGACGAGGGCTGCAGCGTCCTTCTCGCCTCCTGTCGTCGCCGCACATCCCACTCTCCCGCAGTGGTCCATCACGGATCTCATCTCGCCGCGTCATGAGGACGGTGCGTCATTGCTGTGTCGGCTGACGGCAAACACCGACCACCTATCTGTTTTGACGTGTCATAAATGTGACGGCGACGCCTTATCAAGGACGCCCAAATGCGGCCGTCTTCATCAAGACTTCTCATCATGTAACGACACGAGAAGTATTGTAGATGGATCTCAGCTGAGCAAGTTCATAGTGTTATCAAGGAACATCTCGCTGTTAGACGCCCTAGCACACTTCCTTGTATGAATTAATATCTTACAGTTTTAGAGAAGGTATTCTAATTTTATCATGCTGCACAATAGACTAACTGAAAGGAAAAACATAAAATAAATACAGAAAATATATTAAGAGTTAAAAAAATTTAAATGTTATACATATTTATTTTAGCCGTCTCTTCCGGTAAAATATATCTACGGTACAATTTTGAAAACTTGTTCATAGTGCGTGCATGCCAACACACAATTATTTTAACAATTGGCCTGTAGATGGACGAAAATCTACACACTCAGTTTAGAAGCTTGCCAATAGAAAACGAAAAAAGGTCGATTTATTCTTGTATTGGATTTTTACACATAAAATTTAACATCTAAGGCTCTCATAGTTGTGCTAAATCTTTGAAATACTAGCAATGATGAATTGTATAGTAAGATGATTATAATAATAATTTAAATGGTTATTAACAGTGCGTCCATTTTAAACTTTTAAAATAATATATTTAATATGTGGTACTTTTAATACGTTTACAATGTTTAGAAAACGAAATTGAAGACTTTCAGCTGTGAAAGCAACTTGGAGAAAATATCGTTTACTGTTATATTTCCTGTTTGTTGGCCGAGCCATTAGTAGCAACAGCTTGTGCAATTACTAAATGTTGCCAGTAAAATTGCAATAGTTTAGTTGGCGATTGAGCTCAAGGCAGACAGGTATGTAGGTACGTGGGGCATAACATCTCGTCAATAGTGACGTCATTACTGACGCAGCAAGTTGCTCAGAGGATCAGGACGGGATACGTAATCGGGCATGGCCTGTAGATAGGAACCATCTCAGTATTCGCCTGGGATGATCTCGGGAAACCGTGGGGTCTTCAGATTGGGACTCGAGCCCAGCACTTCTGGAATGCGAGTCTAAATGTTTACCACTGCGACAGCTCGCTCGGTAACTGATCTCAGCGCAAGTCACGTGTGAAATGCATTATCTAGCGTAAACACAGTATTACGAGATGTAAACACTATTCACACTAGTCACTTGGTGACAGCTGGCATTTCACTAAATTGCAACTGAAGATTGTTATGATAATAAAATTGTATGCACAGTTGCATAATTACAATGCGCCATAAGGGGAAAATGCCGAATAATCCTACAACAGCCGATTTGAGATCCAGTTTTCAAATCCTTGAACGACAGATAGCTGTAAACTAATAACAAATAAACGTGGAGAGTTTCTGATATAAAATGGGGAAATGTGCGATTAGCAGAAACATAATTTATTTATTGCTATTTAGATATCGGTGGGAATTTTTTTTTTAGGAATAATGCAGTAAAATTTTTCAGTTATAGGTAAAACAAAAGGAGCGAAGCCACATCGCCCCTCTCCCTTATGAGTTCGCCACTGATAAGCATGCCTCAATATAACATCATTTATAATGGAAAAAAGTATCCACAGAAATGTTGTAGAACGTACTGTATATATATGACTTGAGCTCTCCCCACAGGTTATAGTCAATTGGATTCAGATCAAGGGAACGTGTAGGCTAAATGATGGTCCTGTTCCTCCACCACACAGCCACCTGTGCAGGAACCACAACATACAGGCTCTGGCCCCTCTACTGAAATGTGGTGGCGCTCATCATGCATGAACCACATGCGGCATGTTAGAGCTTGCGTGATATCCTTGAATAGCACACGCAACTGCCATTGTAGGTAGTTACAGTATGATGGGCATGTCAAACAACAACGTCCATCCTGAGTTTGGTTTCTGGTAGTTTCTCTCACCAGCAAGTGTTGAGGATATGTGGTTTCTGTTACTATTCGTGTGAGGATATAGGTAATAATCAAATAAACACTACTAATACTTCTGAATTTTTAAAATATAATTTAATTATGCAATAGGTATAGTTAGTATTCCCTTACTTGTATGAGATTTTCTCTCGCTTTTGTCAGGTACTTTTCCGTACGATAAGGGAATAGCGCTTTACTTGATATGTAAATTTACTCTTCATTTAAGAGGCAATTTTTTTTGCCTTACATGTAAGGGTAATTTGCTTCCCGTGCATGTAAGGTAATTATACCTCAATTTTTTTTACGACTGAAATACTTAAAGACTGCAAGGTGCATGTTTACGATAGCCTTCTCGTACCAACCTACAATATTATTGCAGTTTACCTGCTGCTACATTCTTAGGGACAATCCAACAATGCGTGAGACTTTTCATGTAGCTGTATTACAGATTGTGAGTCACATTTAATTTTTATTTGATGACAAAACCAAAAATAGATAGTAATTAGATTTTATTTTCGGTATTTCGGTAGACAAAGATTAGTTTCAGTAGATGTACCGAAAATCGGCAGGATTAGCAACACTAATTATCAGCATCGCTGTTTCTGAGAAACCAGTGAGCGCGCCAAATTGCCGTCACAGCCGGAGTGGCCTCCGCCGAGGAGAGAAGGGGGCAGTTCCTTCTGCAGGTCGTAAAACTGCTGCCGTGCAAATGAAATCGCTGTGAAGGAGGTAATGAGCTTCGTCGTGGGCGGCTGATGGATTGGTGGGAATCCCGCCTGTGGCAGTCGCGGACTCGACACTTTGCGCTGGGGATCTCTTACCACAGCCCATTCACGACCAAGCCAAGTAATTACTCCCCACGACAAAACTGCATGCTCCCCGAGAGATACTGGGAACATCTCCCAGTTCACCGCCTCTCTTAAAATATGTTTCCCGTTGATAGCTATCTTCAGTGTACCCAGTCAACACAAGAGATATTTATTAGAAATATCTAATTAACTGGTTTGCCTCATTTGGAATGTGATTTAAATACAGCGGTAAGGTTTGCATTTGCATTAAATAGGCGTATGTCCTTACGACCAGAATACAGTGCGTAATATTGAGGGGCAGCGAGAAGGAAACAGGTTGGTCCTAGTTAACGGTAGTGGACATAATTGCAAGTGCGAAGTTAAAATAATGTCTAAATATTTACTACAAGGATTTGGTTCTCAGATCATTAATGAAGATAAAAGTTCGCTCATTTGTAATAACGGAAACGCCCGTGGCTAGCTTTATACGAGAGTATGAGTATTTCATTTCTACTTAGAGAAAGTGTCATTCTAAGCGAAAATAATGATGGCATAAACAGAAGATATTGCGTCACGGTCGCTTGACTACTCTATCCAATTAAAAATCACTTCTACGAAACTGGTCGCGAATTAACTTTCTTAGAAGAAAGCTGGATGGACCGTTACTTCATATTTTCCAAGTCGCAACGTGCCACAAACTATTAGAAGTTCTTGTGATCGAAGTTGCGCGAATAACTCTCATTTTGGTGCAGGAAGGAAGGATGAATGGACTTAGCCCCAACGTCAGGTCGTGTAGACTGCCGGATCTGTCAGCAGAGTCGCAACGCGCCACAAACTATTAGAAGTTCTTGTGATCGAAGTTGCGCGAATAACTCTCATTTTGGTGCAGGAAGGAAGGATGAATGGACTTAGCCCCAACGTCAGGTCGTGTAGACTGCCGGATCTGTCAGCAGAGTCGCAACGCGCCACAAACTATTAGAAGTTCTTGTGATCGAAGTTGCGCGAATAACTCTCATTTTGGTGCAGGAAGGAAGGATGAATGGACTTAGCCCCAACGTCAGGTCGTGTAGACTGCCGGATCTGTCAGCAGGGAGTGTCGAGGTATAACGAACCGTCTAAACTTTTCAAAGTGGACAGCTGACTTACCGCTTCCGAACTTGCTCAAGTCGGTTTAGTTTCATACAAGTATAAAAACCGCTTACTAACAATCCTCTGAAGCGAGATGTATGTTACATGGGCCTTAAGAAAACGCTATAAACTACTGATGAAAAAATGCATGAAGCTGAATTGTATAAACTTTTGTAAATGGAAGCATAACCTCTTAACATACACGCGGAACTAGAAACCTACTGCCAAACAGTCCGATGACTACCTCCATACATGCGCAACCTGGACGCGGTTGAGTAAGCATGGACGAAATTAGACAGTTACAGAAAGAAACGCAACTAGTGATTTGTCTCTTACAATGCCCCCAGATCCTAACAGAACCTGTTACCTTGTAGGCATTAAACGACTGGGAAGGGTTTTGTAAATAAGTGAAAAAATACGTATACGTATTATTATAGATATTGTCATGAGTTGATGAGTCGACAGTGGTGGCAGTGACAATTGCTATGACAGCCACAGTTCAGAAGCTGACAGCACAGTTTCTTTTAGAATGAGCTCATGTACAGCCACTTAGAAATGGTGAACATATGTTTTTTTTCCCCCTTCTCGGTTGGACTGAGTGATCCGAATGATGAATGGTGAAGGGTGTGTGTGCGGAATGACGCTCGCCGCAGTCTTCATTCTCTGACCCACACAGCACACACTTGGTAATGCTAACAATTACTGTCATCGTCAACGACATGCTGCTTTTACGTCAAGTGGCCGTGACGTCATGTCATCACTAGAGAAAACAAGGTGAGCCGGTTTTACAATGTCTGGGTTTGTCCCGATTAATATCTGATTAACCTTTAAGAGCTGATTGGTAACATTTTCTGTTTGTCAGTGTATGATCAAGAAACAGTGAGTAATCTGTCTAAAAAAAATTTTTATCTTAAAAACATGCTGCGATTACTGAAATAATCACAATATTTATAATAACCATTGTGGTCATACATGGCAGATTTGCGTTCTGTCTTTGCACCATTTGTAAAGTAGGCAGAAAACTTTGGTTGGTTATTTGAAGGTGATAACACCTTAATTTTTTTTTTTATCTACAGACATCAACTATTTAAAGACAAGAAAATATTAATAAAGTTAATGATAAAATGGTTTTAATATTTTGTTTAACGAAATCAATNGTCTTTGCACCATTTGTAAAGTAGGCAGAAAACTTTGGTTGGTTATTTGAAGGTGATAACACCTTAATTTTTTTTTTAATCTACAGACATCAACTATTTAAAGACAAGAAAATATTAATAAAGTTAATGATAAAATGGTTTTAATATTTTGTTTAACGAAATCAATTTTTTTTTGTCCCGTTGAAAAGAAACCTATTCAACTTATATACATATTCTTTCACTAAAAAAAACCTATTTTACAATGGCATGAAAATGTTTTAGGTAATGTTCACTGCGTGTAATATTTCGATGCCACTTATTTGCCTGCGTTTTAAGAAGAAAATCTATATACAAAGAGCAGTATTTCTTTACAATTATGAGAAAAAGTTGTACTTAACTTTTAAAAAAACTTTTCTGTTTTCAGTCTCATCCAGATGCCTAAAATTTCACAAATTAAAGACCATAATATTTTTAATGATTCTACAACAACCATAAAAGTAAGGACGTAGAAAATTTAGGGTAATTAAGAATAGTCAAGCGCGTAGCAGAAACAAGAATGTATTTATTGTTGTCAATGAAAGATGCTGAAGTAACATTGAAGAATGAATTTCAAACCGTATGAAATAAGAAGGGCAACCATGTTTTGTGATGCAAGCATATGCTGCTGAAACTCTTACATGGCGTCGTATTTGTGAACCGGTGTTGTTTTCAGTCACACGTTAATAATTTTGACCGAGGGAATAAATAAATCAGTTTGCTTATAAAACGGTTTATTATCAGATCTTCCACCAATGCTTATTAATTGAACTTGGTTTAGCCAGTACTCATGAACAACAGACAACCTTATATCAACCAATCGCTAGCCGAAACGACACTGCATGGCTTGCCACATTTATCTTTACCAGATTTACCTAACTACCAATTTATTACCTGAACTTCTGTTTAAATTTATCACGTGGTCAGGCAGCCAATACTTGAAACAGAAATTGTCAAACCGACCTGAAGTCTGGCAGTGGGTCTCGTTAAGACTTGCCGCTTACAAGCGATACTTGATCGTACACAATTCAGCTACAGATTTAAGATGAGGGTACCAGATATTTCCAAATAAGCATCATAATTTGGAGCTGTTGCACGGGTTGACATTTTCTTGTCTCATTTCGCAACGTCGATACCAGGAATTCAATAATAATAATAATAATAATAACGTATTTATAAAGATGGGTGAAGTTAAGGCCAGATGGCCGCATGTGCCACTTAACCATGGTAGATAAAAATTCAGAAAATATGAAAGTAATACTTCTAATAAAATACGACTGGCAGTAAACGTTATGACAGTGACAGAAATAAAGAAATGCACAAAGAAATACAAACTACATTACACAGGCATATTATGTAATGTAGAGATTACAAAATTCTTTACACAGAATGTTCTGTAGTTAAACACTCAAATGGAAGTGAGGCGATTCCTTATGAAAAATAAAGTCGAAAATATACAGGACACCTTATAGCTAAATAAAATATTAAAGGAGATATGAGAGTATGAAAATTAGGTTTTTAAAAGCTATTCTTGCTGAATGCCTTGTACTTTCAGCCAGCAGTAGGGATGGCGGCGATTTACTCACAGTACGTCCCACAAGATTGATTGGGACACGCCCATTTGACGCGCTATGGAGCATGTACTAGTGGATGGCATGTTTATTTAAGGTGATACATTAAATAACCACATCAGAAATTCAATCTGCCAAAGGACGGGAGCCAGCAAGTGTTGCGCTAAGCCTTTTGCACGCCAGCCTGATGAATGTCTGGAGTATGGGCGATTGAGCGACAAATTTCAGAGACCTTCACACATTTCCCTTCCGCAAGCTGCGCATAACAACATATAGATTAAATATCATCACTGAATGTTTCCTTTCACTTATTACGAGATTTTTTTTACATAATTTAAAAAGTTACGCGTATTTCAAGCTTCGATAGCTTTATTAAAATCAATACAAATTTTAAATTTGCTTTATCTTTTACTATCACTGTTGTCCTGTTCAAGCAACTGATAATATATATATATTTTTAATTATTAATATTAATTTTTCCCAGTCTATTTTCAAGAGCTTCGTAATACAGTCCCTTATTTCCGTATATTGTATTCTGTCATATTTCAATTTCCAATTACTAAAATCATTGCATGCAAGAAACATTTTATAATTAAACAGAGCATCAGAATTCAATTTGCGATTTATTTGTAATTTTTGCATTTATTCAATTTACATCCATATCAATAAACATTTTATTTGTAAGAAAACTCAATACTATAAGTATTGATATCAGCAAACTAAATATATAACTTTGTCATATATGATGAAATTTAAAGTAGTTGAGATTTGCAGAATTATTTTACCAATAATTGCCATTACGTAGTTAAAACTTACATGATTTGATAAAGTTTTTTTGTCATATATTAATTCTTTGCTTCATTATCAACAATTGTTCATAAAATTCCTTTTTTCTATAACTTACATTTTATCTTGCTACATAATCGCTTATAACAAACTGTCATGTTTAATTTAATTAACATTTACAAAATTATTATAGGAACTATTTCTTCAAAAGGTAAACTTCGAACCCCTTCCAATTAGCTTCATTATTTTCCATAGAAAATGAAATACGCATGTTTCAATAATAAATAATTATATTTCGTTTATACATCCGAATTGATTTAAGCAGCGAAATATTATCAACAATACCCATTTTTAAATAATTTTGTTGTGATTGCGATCCATAAATATCTCTAGCTTCAATTATATTTCCATGTGTTTTATTTCAACCTTTTAAAACTAAAAATGAAAAAAAAGCAAACATCACTATCCTGATTATTTAGGGTATTTTTCTATTGTTTTACAGTTAGCTGATCTCAAATTTTCATAAACATAAGCATCACTGGGCAAAAAATGTCACTACCAATTGAAATGTGGGATTCAGTTATATTATCATGAACATTAAAACCACGCATTTAATATTTTGGATGTAATATTTGTTTTTCAAATAAAATAAAAAATTTATACAATTATATAGCCAAAAATATAACAACTTAATTTTAATTAATTAATTAATTAAAATCAAAGAAAACAAATTTTTCATGTAAAATGCCCTACTCAAGACGTTTAAAAATGTGAAGCTGATTACTCAATAAATGAGAAAAGTATTTAAATGTAATAATTATATTAAATACTGCCAAAAGAATATAACAACTTCCGTTATTCTTCAGCTCTGCAATAACCATTTGAAAGATAATGATTTTAAGCTCTATACGAATCATAAAAATATATTAGATATACTAAACTTAAAAATTTAAAAATGTTAAAGAACAATTATTTAAAATTTATTACTGAATATTTTTATAGGACAATTTATTTTGGAAAATAAATATCGGATATAAATTAACACAAATGTGTGAATTAATAAATGGACGATGTGAAATTTTTGAGGTTTAAACACATAATAACTTATAAATTTTAAAATAAGAATATTCTTATTTATCGAGAAAAAAAATTTTTAATCAAACACTAAATATATATTGATAATTCTTATTTACATGAAGAATACAATAAATACAACAAAAATATTTTCTCATGAAATACATTATATCAAGCATACAATACCAATCAAAATAATTCACATAAATTTTGAGAATATTTTCATATAAATAACCTAATTTATGACAATTTTATAAAAAATACCAACTTTACAACTTTAAAATATTCTCATTAACAGCAAAATAACCAGAAAATATGGAACAAAAGTGAAAAAGAAAATAATTTATCAAAAAACGTTTTTGTATAAATGATGTAAGAAAATTAAATGAATATACTATTTTATATATATATATAAGGAGATGCAAGAAATAAGAATTATTGCAACACAATTGGATTATATAACATTCAATCAAATTACAAATGTACTCTCAGCATATTTGTTTGGTCGATTCCAGGACAGAGACTGAGACCAGTATTGATAATTCCTCAGTCATGCCAAACCCTATCATTAATAAACTATACAGCACTCCATATAAGGTCACTAAATGTTGACAGTTTTAGAAACGTAGCGCAGCGTGTATATTTCCGCCACAGCTGTTCTGTCTGTAAAGAAAACTAAGTGTGCAAGCAAATGCTATGATCAACGCAGATTACCGTTCCAGCTTACTTTATTTTTCTTATGGCAAACTTATACTGCTGTGGCTCTGTTTATTTTATTGCCGGTGGGTGGACTTGGGAGAGAGTTTAGTTTAACGTCTTTCATAAGACGACTTTGTTTTGGTATAATATTTTATTACATTGATATTGTTTTAATGGACAAGTAGAAAATTTTGTTGGTACGAAAGTAACATTCGAATTATTATAACCTGTTTCAACCTCGCCGAAAGAAGAAAACGCGATAAAAATTACGTTGCTCATACCGATGCGAATAATAAACACATTCCGTCCTACTTAAATATTTTTGGTGAAGTTAATCTTACTCTTGTTGGATTCTCCATTTAAAAAACGTGTTGGTTGAAATTGTGGTTTTCTAGGTCACGTACATTTCAAACATTCTAATAACCGTTTTGAAAAACATTATTAACAAAACTCTTTGACTTACGGTTCGTAATTCCTATTTACAACTCCTGAGCAGACGTTGTTCTGTGGCAATCCTTGGACACGCTTCTCTGCTAATGATACGAAATAATTTGCATAATCATTCGGTAAACTAATGAACTGCGAAACGAAAAAAACACACGTTAGCGCTTCGTAAGACATAACGATACCGAAAATGGCGGACCAAGCCATACGCGTGTCGATAATATTACATGTCACGCAATAAAACGCACTAAAAAGGCTCCCCTACAATCAACTATGCCTAATGATATTAACTATAAAAATCATTAACTACCAATAAAATATTCCGATAACACCAGTACGCTACTCGCATAAACGTAACGGAAAAAGATAACATGCACAATGGCGCCCGCAGAGCTGCAGATGTTTCACTGGCCGTAATTGCCCGTGTGCCCCGCCATTATTATTAAACATAATTTTTAAACAATTGGATGAAAACCATAAAACAATTGTACATTTCTTTAAAAGCATAATTTAAACCACAAATGATGTAAGTATAATTTAAGTTTTGAATTATAACCTTCAGTTCTAAGTACTAGTTTCTTCCATGATGATGACCAATATCGCCAACATAACAACATGCATTACGCAACAAATCATCAGCTGATACAATATTTTGCAAACGAGAGCGTTTACTGTTTACAAAGTGTGTAGGTTGGGCACATTGTCTGCCAAACTTTAGAGCACTTATATGAAATGCAATATGTCTAAGGACGTGACTAAAACTGCAGTCTGAAATGGTTTTCTGCATTTCGTTTTACAAATGCAATATGTCTTGTGACAATCTTTGAATTCTTCCAAGTTTTGTACACAATTAATTTAAACATTAAACTGTTTTTATCTGACTTTTTGCCGCTGTTATAATTATGCGGATGATTTTCAGTTGTTTTATATCACAAGTTAACGCTTTAGGTGCGTTGAGGTTAGAATGAATTCAGTTCTGAATGCAATATTGCAATTGTCGCTAGAGAATGGTTTGTTACTTAATGCGCAAGTTCTCAGGCTCCAACAAGCTCCTTCATAATATGAAAAAGTAATGTGTAGCCATACTTTCATTAAGTGGTGTGTCACTTTACTTCAATAACAAAGCTACAAACCTCGGAATAGTCATTTACGAAACACTTTCATCATCGGATCATCCGACAGTTGTATGGAAAAGGGCTTTTTCTGCCTTACATTCACTAAGCGTTTGAAGAATTTGTTGCTGCAATCACTTAATGTGACACTTGTTAAAGCTCTTAAATTTCTCTACTTCGATTATTGTGATGTTGTTTATAATGATCAAACGGCAAATCTTTCCATGATGCTGCAAAGATTGCAGAACTTGTTTGTGAGCTTTGTTAACAATTAAAAAAATAGCGTACATGTAACCCTATATTACAAAAAAAACTCTCTTGGCTTAATTAAGAAAGCAGGTGTAATCTTCACATCTTACTGTCGTTATTTAATTGCTGCGAACCCACCATCCTCACTGTCTTGCCTAGCGAAGGCAATTATTGTCTGCTTATTCCAATCACGGAACTCGCCCTCGTAAACTCGAAATTCGATTGCACAGAACTAATTTCTGCTCCAGATCATTAAATGCTAATAGCTGCCGCCTCTGGAGAACGACGGAGTACGCAAGTGGAGTAAGTCACAGCCTATGAAAGTTCCGTTCGCAAACATTTGTTTGAACTAACTCACCAGTAATTACTCAGTACTTGTAACATAACCGTACTGTCCCCTCCCCCCTCTCCCAACACACACCTGCGTATGTGCTCGTTTGCGCGTGTGCGTCTGTGTATTTGTGTTTCATAGTATTGAATTTTAAAAATTTCTGTGGTATGTTTATTGTAATTTTTTGTGACTCAATTAGTTTACAATTGTCTAACTTTAATTACAGTGTGGTTCTTGCCGTAACAGTGCCACCAAAAATAAGGAAAATAAGTAAAAATAAAACTTAATTGTTACAGAATACTGGCAGTACTATTTTTAATTGTATTTTGTTACATTACAATATGTAAATATGTGTGAATAAAATTACTTTTTACAACATTGTCATACTATAAATTAAAAACGAATGTTCCAAAAATCGTAATTGAACTCGTTTTGTATGAAAATTCATGATTAATCCAAGTTGGAGGTCATATTTGGCACAGCAATACTGTTGATAACACTGTTAGTAATAAATAGCGAAAATCAAGAAAACACAGAGGGTTTACAGTATAATGTAATTTAATGAAAGAAGATAACGCTGTAAAAAATGTAGGCCCTGCTAGGAACATTCATTGTAGTTATACTTTGACTGTATTACTTTCAAGTAAATAAAACGAAAATTAAAACTAATAAAATAACAACAGTTATCACAAAACTCATCCTGTCACAACATTCAGTGCAGTGTTAAAACTAGAATTATAACAACATATCAAATGCCAGGAGGTTGTGAGATGTGACGGATTATTTATTGATTCTCTTTACCCGTCGTCACTGCGGTTAGTTACAAAAAAAATTGCAATTTATATTTTTTCACGGATTATTTATTCACTCAACTATAATCCGCATTTTTCATTACCTATTATACGTCAGTTCACCTTTTTCTAGACACACTAGTTCGCACGTCCCCTATCATTAATTAACATTGTAGCTGAAGAATTGTGGCCATGAAGCTCACTGGCTCGGCAGCAAGTTTCATCTGAACGCAACACATAATACTTCCTGAATGGAGACATCACGCATTCAGTTTCACCCAGAAAACTGTTTTGCAACTTTATTGCCAGTAATGTTAGTTGGCCGCGAGGAAAGGTTTGATAAGCTGCACTCCACCTCAGCAGTTTGCAAGACGCTAACATCTACTTACATGGCTGCATTCAGTAATAATGCGCGAACATGGTGGTTCTGTTGGCGAGGGAAACCTTCCATTATTCCATTATTCCTCCCTGACAAATCCTGCGTGCTGATACATCACATTTTATATCCTAATCTCCACAGATAAACTACCAAGACGCTGTAGACCTATTTACACGAAAAATTGGTCACTGCAATAACATAAAATTATTCGTGTCAATGTTATGAAGTTATTTTGGAGTTACAACAGCACTGTTATATAATAAAAAAACGTCGCTACAAAACATTTTCTGGAACAATTTCATAAAAAAATATATTATTTTAAATGTTATAATTTTCAGTCTTCTTTCCTAAGGAAAGAACGACTTATGACATCACTTTCCTGACTCTGTGTGTCTGTGTGTGTGTGTGTGTGTGTGTGTGTGTGTGTCTGTGCGTGCGTGTATCTCTCCATTTAAATTTCTGAACGCGTCAACCTCATTTCACCAAACTCGGTACATATATAGTAAGTACTTAGTAACGAAACCTGACTTATAGAGTTTTCGACCACGCCGGGTACTCACTTTCAAAATTACGACAATTGTAATACTTAGGGTGATATGATATATCGGGGACCATTCAACCGATTTAATCCAAATTTTTAATGCTGGCAGCGCATTGTGTAAGCATTAAATTTTGAGATTTATATTGTAGTTTATTAGCCATTTCGAAAAACTGCCCCAAATAAAAAAAAATATAAATATTTCACACCATATCTCGGAAACTATTAAAGTATATCTAGCCCAAATTGGCATGTAAGTAATACTATGACAGGTCAAGTAAGCATAAGGTATTGAACTTTGTTAGGTACATGTTTTCAAAATAGTGGTCATACAAATACGTTAAGTTTTTTCGAATATCTACTATACCATTTAAACTATTTACACAAAATTGTGTATGCTGGAAGAATCTGTTACAAGCATCATACATGTCAACGCAAAGCCAGTTCTGTCAGCCCGTAATATAGCACAATATGAATAAATAAAGTTTTTGTGTCATATCTCGGAAAACAATTAACCGATTCCTACTAAATTGGCAAACAAGTACAGTCGTTTCACGACTGGAAGAAACTTTTGAAAATCAACCTTTGAAAAAACACCCTAGCCGTTAGCTACATGCATATAACATTACAAACAGCGGCGAGCGCGGATACAGTTATGCCGTTAGGTTGCCAGCACAAAGAGAGGAAATAGTTCTAAAGTTTTAACGTAATTGTTAATTTATCGCTTACAAATGGGTTTCGAAAAGACTTGTATCTTATTATGCCAATTATTAATGACGTGATGCTAACGTACTTTGATTTCAATGTTTCTTGCATACTCACAAGATCACGCTCAAGGTGAAAGTAGAGCGGCCATTTGTTTACAAACCTTCGTTCCGTGTGTTGTTGGCGAGATGTGGTCGACACACGTGCCAGAGAATTGGTGCGATTATCTTGTTTAACCAATAATAATTCATGTACTGGTTTTTTTATTTTTTTACTAATATCCTCTCTTTATTATTTCTCGTTGTGCCGATTTCTTTCATTTCTGACACCTGTATAAGAGATTACTCATAGTGCGTTCTCACGTGTTTAATATTTTTTAAATTTATTTCAGGTTTGCTTAAAATTTTATTTATTGTATTTTACGTTATATGTTGCGGTAGTTTTTGTGTGCAGTCATGAGTTCTAGCAAGGTGAATAAAAGATAAGTCACCAACGCCAACAGGACATCATTAACCTCACCGAATCGTTGTATTCCCTAATTAGGCGAGGGGAAATGAAACCCTGCAACGTCGCGGAAAGAGCGGCAGAAATGTTGAAACGCTTCAGATCCACAGTTCTAAGGTATGTTAAAATATATGTAGTATTAACCATTGCGTTTGCAAGTTGTGTGTGCTAAGGTCAATTATGTTGGCCTACGAAATGTGTTTACAAGAACATAAAGAAAATTTGTTAATAACTTGATAACATCGTCGAACGTTGTCTACGTGTCTTTTTAACGTTTTATTTGGGTAATTATTAAGTTTAGGGGGCTTTTCTGTAAAACATAACAATAATTTCACGGAAAATGGTATATGTCCACTCCACTAATGATGCAGAACACGAATATACGACGGGCATTAACGTCCAACTAATTTCGTAACATGTGCCCACCTAACCTAACAGAACCTATCCCCACGATGAGTGAATCACTATTTTACATTTTTAAACTTACCTAGACTTACCGTAGACTCAGGTTGTTGGTATGTGCGATGCAGAACGCTATCTACTGGGTACCTACACTCTTCCCTTCACCACCTCAATTCAACACCCTACATTAGTTTCTACACGCTTCGTGACTCCACGTTTGCAGGTTAAAGCCGGCTTCACACGGGCCAATCCGGTGACCCGATGACGTTTCCACGACGCGTCGGGAGCCGACATTGGGTCGTGTGTAGGCTGATCGCGAGCTGCGGTCGTCTGGACCTTCCAACTTTCCAAATCGTCCCGACTCCCCACCTTTCCTCCCTCTTGATTGGTTCGTGTGTAGCGCCATCGGCAAGATTCCTTAACCGCGAGTACATTCTTCTTTATTTATACATATCTTTGTTTTGAGAGTGCGGAGTCAGGTTATGGTTTTTGTTGTGCTTTTAGCAGACATTACCCATCTTAAATAAATTACTTTTTATTGATTGATAATTTCCTTACTTTACTAATCGACCATTTCTGATGGATTCTCAATCCGAAAAGGAGGGGAAAGAGGTTAAGGCTTAAGATACGGGATGCTGCAAGAGCTACAGTTGTCTTTGGGACGTCTCCAATGTGTTATACCACAACTAGGACTTCCGAAACGAAGGTTACAAGTTTCCGTTCGAGATATATCAACAATTATAACCAAATGGGAGTGTCAATGATTTAAAAAAGAAATTAGTGAACTGGAGGACGGACAGCTGTATCGGATCGTTTGTAGAGTCGCCCCTTGCGGTTGGCTGATCGTATCGGATCGGTTGAATCGAATCGGACCGTGGGTAGCCCGCTTTCCAGGCCGACGTTGGGTCCTAGTATCTGCAGGACATGATACTCACAGCGTCCTGAAGGGAGGGAAAGCTTGCAAGATCACTTTCCTGTCTGTGTGTCTTTGTGTATGTATGTAGGTGTGTGTGTATGCGCGTGTGTCCCCCTTTTCAATTTTTGAATACGTGGACCGAATTTCACCCAAATTGGTACACTTATAGAACTTGGTAATAACACCTTACTTCTATAGTTTACACTGATTCGGACACTTACTTTCAAAATGGTGGCCATGTCAAAATTTGGGGTGATATGTCATATCTCGAGAACCGTTCTACCGATTTAAACCAAATATTGTATTCCGGCAGAGCATCGTGTATGCAATAACATTTTAAATGGGTTTTTTCGTTGGTCTGCAATTTTATAAAATAGCACCAAATGAATAAATAAAGATTTTTCATTATATCTAAAACTCTTAAACTAATTCTCGCTCAATATGGCACGCAAGTAATACTATGATAGGGCAATAAAACTTAAGTTATTGAACATGATAAGGTACTTACATTCAAAATGGCGGCCATACAATGTTTTTTATTAATTTATTATATCTTCCATACCATTTAAACTATTTTAACCAAACTTTGTACACTGAACGTATCTGTATATATACCATTGTCGGCCATTTGGGAAGATAGTGCCATACGAATAAATAAATATATTACATCATATATCGGTAAAAATTTACCGATTCCTACAAATTTGGCAAACAAGTAAAACTGATGGATACGATGTTAAGTAATATGTTTTAAGCATATTGCTATTTAAGCTTAGAATGGAATACCGACGAAATTATGTAACCAATTCCAACATAACTTTGTATTTTGGTAATAGATATTACAACTAACAACTGTATCTACACAGAGCATAATTTATCAATTGACATGTTTCTACCAAATTTGGCAAGCAAATAGTACTGCAGCAGGTGGTGTAAACTGGTATGTTTTAAGAATTTTAGGCACTTATTTTCAAAATGGTGGCTATATAAATATTATAGCTCAATATATTTTATCATCGAATCAAATTCTAACTTAATTTTCTATGCTGACAGTGCCAATTACAACCATAAAATATGTATATGCAGAGCCTCATTTCTCCGACACTTTGTATGATAGGCCCCTCCAATAAAAAATAAAATTTTAACTTATATTTCGGGAAAACATCAACCCACTCTTATCAAACTTGGCAAAGATTCTGTACTGTGGTAGGCCACATTAATGTATGTATTTTTTCAGTATAACACATTTATTTTCAGAATGGCAGCTATAAAAAAATTTCTACGAAGTTATGCAATCTATTTCAACTTAACTTTGTATACTAGCAGTATACAGTCATCAAATATACTACTACATTAATTTCTTGTCCTGCATTTATGAAGATCGCCATATGAAAATTATGTAGGTTTTATGCCATATCTCGAGGAACAATCGACCGATTCCCACCAAATGTTACACTGGAATATTTCAACTAATTTGAACAAAATGGTGCAGACCATAATTGCTACAGAAGTTCATGTAAACTTTGGTGATTCAATTGGGTCAGACAAATCCGTTCGAAATGCCTGCGCCAAAAATAATTTAGGTGAGTTTGCCACATATATTAAACAATTTAACCAAATTCAACAACATTTGGTTTCTAGACATTTTACATTAGAAGTGCCGCATATAGAAACTTTTTGAAATTTTTGCACGATAGCATCAAATAAGAAAATAAAAATTTTATGGAATATCTCAGGGACCAAACAACCAATTTCCACCAAATTCTCCGCACAAGTAGCGCTACGGTCGGCCACGTAAACTTACATGTTCTAAGTGGCTCAGTCACTTTTCAAAATGACGGCACTGTAAATATTTTAGTTTAGAGAACCCTATAATTCGAATCATTAGACTGATTAAATCCAAAGTTGATGCTCCGAATCCGACCTCTATAAATCAGCGCATTGTATTCTAGCTTATTGTACGAGGTTTTGTGGGTTTAAGTCCCGGATAAGACACGTGTGTATTTTTAATTGTCTCTCTAATGTTGCATATGTTTCTAGCTTCACTTGTAATGTTATTGGTTTCTAGGAGAAGTCAAGTCCTATCTACGAACTCAGCTTTTAAGAACTTATTTAAAAATTAGTTGCACACATGTGGAAAAAAGTATGCTTATTAGTTATAAGAGAAACTTCTTGTTACATTTTTGAGGAATAAAACTTCCGACCGTCGTTTTACTAGTTTGGGCAAACACTGAGCCCTACGCCACTCTTTCTCACAAACCTAGACACAATTAAATAAGGGAACAAAATAACAGAACACTAGTCAGATGTCACCGCACGACCACTCGGTGCTAAAATTAGGTGTGTCAGCCAATTAACTATCAGGGCAGAGAGACTGCACACGAAAAGTGAAACACGTTGGTTACGCACGGTCGGTAGGAGGGGTGAGGGAAGAGAGAGGGAAGAGAGAGGGAAGAGAGAGAGGGAGAGAGGTTTTTTTGCAAATTTAACTGAAGGTGTATTTCAACAGAAACAAGTCGCCACTAAGAGAGCAATAAGTTTCCTAAGAATCGTAGGAGAGGGGGAGTTAATATGAGAATAGTACCATGAACTCATCCTCTCCTTTTTTATATGCTGTTCACGGTAAAGTGTGCAGGTTTTGAAAGCTTTGCTGAAGTTCTGCTTCTTCTCCTTTGCTTGTATCCTTCCGCCGTACGTAAATTTTGTATTGCCATGTGTCTAATATCTCAATTCATGCGTCAATTAAGTCGAGACGAGAACTGTATAAAACCTAAATGTGTTAGTACTGTGCAAATTAATACTGTAGGTACTTTAATACGTGTAAGGAAAAAAAACACCAACATTATTTGCTTTAAATTTAAAAATTACACTCGCAATACGTCATGTTTTGGAACTATTTTACTTAATTTTCTTCCAACGTAACTGATATATATCATGCCAGTGTGTGCGGAAGCATATATGCAGTCAACGGGCAGTAAATGTTTCCAAATGTTAATCTCAAATGTGCTCACTTTGCCGTGAATAGCCTATATAAATGACTGCTTCACAGATACCAAAATGACGGGATGTATTAGAAGTCACGTCATAGCAAGTAGATGTGTTCCGCTTACACAGGAATATGAAGGAAAAGGGGAACGCCCAAGAAACTGACTCTTCTTTGTACATAATAATGAACCGCGCTGGAAGATGATCAGAGAGGAAAGGGAGCATATTCTCTAGACATGTGTTGAAAGCTGTTAGGCGTGTCGACTATGATAGCGAGGACCCCTGCTGCTGGAGGGAGAAGCTCCCTCGCTCTCCTCCAATCAGCACAGCACAGCCACCTGCTCTCTAGGGAAGCGAGTCCTCCGGTCGCCCATATCGTGCCCCTCCCCCCCCCTTGCCTGTTGGCGAGCATACATCTTGCCGCGCCTCTGGGGAACTTCTGTGTCCCGTCGAGTTCATCGCCTCGGGGCAATATTACGTGGCCACCCTCCGTTCCCCCTCACCGCCGACAAAACTACTCGTGGCCGGTCCTGCTTTTTTATTTAATTTAGTTCAACAACGGTAGCTTTTAGAAAACCACAGGTGCTATAGATACTTTCATAGAAAACCAAAAGTGATGATGCTTCGCTTAGCGACTGGCTAAAATTATAAAACATTTCAATTTTTTGTGCCAGCTAGCCACTATTTTGATGATCTTGACAAGTGATTGGACACGCTCTGATGAAGGGAAGCAGAAAATTAGTAAGATATTAAAAAATTGGAAGTGTGTGTTAATTACACTCTAAGAGAGCTCGCAATTATTACATTGTCCAAGAAAATGTAGTCATTTTATGAATTAGAGTTTTTCTTTTAAACATTGGTGACATTTCTTTAAAAATTTTAAATAAGGATCGAACTACGCAAGAAAAGACTTCTTAAAAAAACAGTGGTCGAAAAGAAGCGTGGTGTCTCTAGGATAATCAGGACTATGAAGTTGAAATATATTTATTTATACATTTACACTACATATGTTCTGTTAGCTACTACTTGTCTGTGCGAAATGTACGGAGTGAGTAATATTCTTTAAGCAAATTGAGATAAAACGATGTTCCTATTTTCTGTTGTTTTTTTTTTTNAATGTACGGAGTGAGTAATATTCTTTAAGCAAATTGAGATAAAACGATGTTCCTATTTTCTGTTGTTTTTTTTTTTCGTGTGAAACCACCCTCAGTTAATTTGCAACGTTTTTTTTAATCCATAAATAACCCCCACACCCCNTTTTTTTTTTTCGTGTGAAACCACCCTCAGTTAATTTGCAACGTTTTTTTTAATCCATAAATAACCCCCACACCCCGCTATTTTAAAATGTGACTGGCACCGCGCATATAACCTAAGAAAGCTGAAAAAATGAAGACAGGGATCTAAAAACCCACACACACACACGCACACACGTGTATATATAGGCCTATACATATATATACACACACACTCACTCTCACGTATATATAAGAAACCGTACTTATTAAGTTCCTCAAACCATGGTTTTTCACTTACTTTGGGAAGTATTTGTATGTCTTTAGAAAGATCTAAAAACATAATGTGACAGTTACTGTGTAATATGTGATATAACTACTTATACATGTTGTGATATAAGAATAATATTAAGGTGTTTGTGCATAAAGTGAAGCTCGTATTACAATCACAGTTGGAGTGGAGACGTTTTGGCGGCTCTTAACATCCGGGTCTTGAGAGCCGATGAGGGTGAAGCGATGCGAGTATGGAGCAGCACTGTCATGCGGGGGAGGGGGTACCGGAGGTTTCCCCCGAGTAAACCCGCCGATCAGCAGCATCGTCCGGCAGGATTCCACATTCCAATATCTGAGTGGTCCCGCCGGGAACCGAACCCGGTTCGCCGTGGTGTGAGGCGAGTAGTCTTGCTACTACACCACCACGGCCCCCACACAACCAATGGTAAAAATAGATTATAAACTTTGGTCTCCCAGACTATCCGGTCACAAGAAATTGGATAATCATGAAAAAATCACGCGGGTACGACGAAGATTGCCACACAGTATCGTCACAGCCCGACATGTGTCCCATTTACGTTAAATGCGGTTTGCTTCCACGAATGTGACACTAGTGGTCACTCTGTACATGTATCTCCATCAACCACAGCTGCAAGACACCGAATAAGGCATTATTAGCAGTGTGAACCACAAAACCAAGTTCAGTGAACACGCAGCATGCCCCGACGGTACATTTGGCAAGCCTTTGCTCAATGAGTTTGAGACAAGCTGCATCATCAGCCTCCGAGAGACAAGTTGGACATTTCGGCGAATTTCTCGATACTTGAACTGTTATACGTATACTGTGGCACCACATACAGGTGAATAATACTGCGGGATCTGTTATCGCAGTGTTCCTTAAGACGTCTACCATTACGACCTTTTTCCGGGAATGGGCAGCATGGCAGGTTGCGGATTGGCATTGAGTGATGTTCAGCGACTAATCGTGGTTCTGTCTGGACACAGACGAACACCGAATTCAATTCTGAAGATGTTCTGACCAGCTATGTTATCTACGCTTCGTCATAGAGTGGCAATCGCCCGAGCGAGAGGTGACATAGTGTAAGGTGCCGTTTCCTACGATTCTCGCACACCACTGGTGGTGATTGCAGGAACCCTCACGGAGCGGCGATTCGTGCAGCGACCATGTGCGCTCCCCTACCTGGTGCAGCTTGACAACCCCATTTTCCAGCAGGATAATGCCCAGCTTCACACAGTACGGGTATCTCTGGCCTGCCTTCATGATGTCAACATGCTTTCTTGGCCAGCTATTTCCCCAGACCTCTCGGTATTGAGAACATTTGGGACCATATTGGACGGCAACTTCGGCCAGCGGCAACTACGACGGATTTGGAGGGTCAGTTGCGCTAGCTGTGGCAGGATCTTCATCAGGAGAATATCCTACGTCTGTATGCCTCCATGCCCGACCATATCGCCACCTGCCTCTGTGCTACTGATGGTCCAACATCATACTAAGCGTATACGACAANGCCTCCATGCCCGACCATATCGCCACCTGCCTCTGTGCTACTGATGGTCCAACATCATACTAAGCGTATACGACAAATGTTGGTCCCCTGCAATACATGCTTGGTGTCGAACTATTTTTTTAGGTTTTCTGTATACATACTACCATGTCCTTTGCCTGTATCCACTTACATGCCCCTGCAATGGCATATTCAGGATTGTCGATTATTTTACACATGCGTATATATTCCAAAAGGTAAGCGTCTTTCATCGCTAAACACAATGTGTTCTTAGTCAGCTGCAATGCACGCTGCTCTCTGCTGTGCGAAGACATTGAGTTTCAATGACAGAACACAAANATGTGTTCTTAGTCAGCTGCAATGCACGCTGCTCTCTGCTGTGCGAAGACATTGAGTTTCAATGACAGAACACAAAAATGTCTTCGGGATCACAAATTTGACAATTTCAGGAAACTGAACTTTTTTTGTTAGCAATACGATATTTTAATCAAGCATTCACGTGTCGCTGGGAAGTTTGCAGGAAAGCCATTGGCTCTATTCGTATCTCTCTGGCAATCAAACGGCAGTCCTTGGTTTAAAACAGATCCATGCATGTGCGCCTTCATATGTCAAAACTGACTGCGAGGTCTAAAATTCCCTTATCAGAAGCAGTTCCATGTGTCATCCACTTTGTCTCGCGCAGGCCTAGTTTCAGGTCTCTCTCAAACTTTTGTCAGATGTTCGTGTAGCAGTCTCGTACATTTTCTCGGCATGTCTGTCGCTCATTTATCACGCCTTGCAAGAGTACCTTTCATATCATATCACGCACGCTGAACCAGTTTTCTGAATAACCAATGTTCATTGCACATTTCAAATTTTACATTTTTACGTCCATACAGTACAGGGTCTTGTACCATTTCAATCACTGCTGTTTGTGGTGAAGTCTGATCGTTGACAGCATAGTCCTTCCACATATAACGTCTTGAACATCAACATTGTTCAAGTATGTAACTGATGGATCTGCTGTGTTGTGGGCATGACGAAAGAAACACAGCTCCAAACTGCTACTGCTTGCTTTTGCTGTTGGTCCAGTCAAAGAAAAACGTAGCATGCAGGTTATAACACACAGCTTTCTTGTACACGCTAATTTTCTTGCAGAAGTGATTATCTCACTTGCTGATGTCAATCTGCAAACCACCTATGTAATAGAAAATTATTCGGGGCAATATGTCTTACAGCATAAATGGCGTGACATGTTAATAGTATTATGTTCTGAATAATTTGGTGCAATGTGTTCATCGTATATATATACATATACATACATATATATGCTGCAACGAGGGAGTGTCAAGGTCCAGTGATAATAGCTGAACTCGAGGTCAAAGGTAACAAATCATCGTCAACACAGGACATCCATAAAAATGGTAGCACCAGATATCTTAGGAACTTCCTTCGGCAACAAGCAGATCACAGCTTGGGACAGTCCCTGTTCATCCCAGTAACCAGCTAGACCACACCAGTGAAATGTAAGAGATGGTGGGACTGAAAACTGCTGAACTCAGTTTTTAATATATTTTCATGATCGATATAGAAGACGAACATCTGTTATCGTTAAATGTAAGCTCTAAATCTGAATCAGTGAAAATTTCATTATTTCAATCAATTAACAGTATCTGACTTATTCAACAGTCACCTCAATGAATTTAACTAATTAATAAGTGAAAAAATGCCAATTTTCCTTTACTTATTGATTCAATGATATTTTCCACTAATTCATCAGCCATTTTTTTTTCACTTTTTTTTAGTGATTTGTTGTTTGACTGATGGAGCAGTTAAAAAGTGTGTAAAAACGGCCGTCAAAAAACGTGTAAAAATGGCCGTAAAAAAAGGCGTATCAAGCGAAATAACGACGCCTAAACTAATAAATAAAATACAAAATACTTTCCAAAATGTGTTTCGTATTTCAAAACACCATTTAATGAGGTAACATTGATATTCAGTCTTTCATTCCGTTTTTACGTCTTTCATTTCGTTGATGTCATGTAATCATCACAGTCTCTGTCTGAAGGTTTAAACTGCATGTAATGTGGTGAAGAGAGTGCACTCATATGTACTATTTGTTATAAAAATCCTAACGGTACCAATCAACCCAAAAACGTAAAGTAAGAGCATACAATTTAAAACTACACGCTTTCGATGAGGAAATATAAGACATGTCTTCCTTCTTATTATTAACTTGACTCGGTAGCTCAGATGGAAAGGTAACGGCCTACAAGCAAAGTGGAAAGGATGTATGAGCTCAATATCGGCTACATGCGGGGGAACTTCGTATTTTTTTAAATTACGGTAAATTGCGCAGTATTAATAGTAAACTATCGTAGATTTGTTTATTTCTGGCAATTATTTGGCTAAATGGAATAAAAACAATATTTAAATAGCTGCTGCAGTTTTCTATCACTTATTCAACCAGCGAAAATGTTTCACGTCACTAATTCAATAAGTGAAATTTTTGCACTAAAACAATACGTGGTTTTCCACTGATTCTAAGTGGGGCCATTTTCACTGATTCGAGTAGATGAAATTCACTACGAATCAGTGGTTTTACACTGATTCTAATTAAGAGCGTATTGCATGGACTGGAATGCTGTATTGACAATATTACACGGTGATGTGGGTGGGTGATACCATGTTGGTAATATCAATGAGATGAGATTCAACCTCGTCACCTAGATTCCCAGTAATCTGTAGTAAGACGATGGTGTTTTTAGCTACTTGTGAAGTTGTTATCCCATGCCGATATCAAGCAAATATTGTTTTGCATCTTGGCTTAATTGAGCCCACAGACAAAGTTGACAGTCTTTCAATCTGTAAACTTGTAACAAAGATACTGGTCTCCATAAATCTTACGTTTTCTCAGATAGGATAATTAACTTGTCTGGCCAGGCAGTCCGAATTAGGGAGGGGGTTGAGTCTCACAAATATTTTCTAATGTTTCTTAAGTTAAAATGCCAGACGATAGTGATAATTCCCTACCATCCCACAGAGGGAACTTCTGCAAATAACAGGAGTGATCCTGTACTGGGTGGAGGAGAAGGTACAACTTAACTAGTGAAAAATAATATGGCTAGTTATCTACACAGNGGAGTGATCCTGTACTGGGTGGAGGAGAAGGTACAACTTAACTAGTGAAAAATAATATGGCTAGTTATCTACACAGACGCTATAATGAGTAGAACCAAGGTTCCATGCCATTTAATAAATACAGCATACGCATAGTTACAGAACAAGCTGCGAAGGAGATTGTCACTAGCCGCACTTAAAATTGATGGAATTTTCAAGTCGATGAAAGATTTAGGTGTTACCTAGCGCTCATTATGCCCTTGGTCGTGGCCCTTAGTGTTATTTAAGAAGAAATATTGCGCTGTGAGATTCTGTGTAGATTACTGCAAGCTTAATGATGTCACACATAAAGNATGTTATTTAAGAAGAAATATTGCGCTGTGAGATTCTGTGTAGATTACTGCAAGCTTAATGATGTCACACATAAAGTCTCGTATCCATTCACTAGAACAGATGACACTTGCATAGCCTGGCAGGGTCGCAGTAGTTCTTGACCTAGGACATGAATAGTCTTTATTGGCAATGTGAAGTAGACATGGAGGATCGGGACTAGACGGCATTCTGTAAACAAGGGGAAGCAACATGGTTGTTCAAGTTATGCCTTTGGGCAATACAATACTCCAGCTAACTTTGAACACCTTATGGAAAATGTAATTCCATTATAAGTCTTGTTATGTTTATTAAGATGACATTGGCGTGACAAGAAAAACATTGGAAGAACACTTAGCAAGTCTAGACCTTTACAAAGAGTTGCCACGGCCGACATGAAATTGGTCCCTAAGAAACGCCATCTCTTCAAACAGAAAGTTAAATTCTTAGGGCATGTAGTGATGGCGAATAGAATATAGAATGACCCTGAGAAGGCAAATACAATAAGATACTGGCCTCAATCAATTGACAAGATTCAAGTCTAAAGTTTCTTCAGTCTCGTTATATCTACCATTTTGTACGTGGATTTGCAACAACTGCCAAGCCATTGCACGAGTTAACCGAGTCCAAATGGAAGTTTACTTCAAAACCTGATCATGAAAGTGGTTTTTAAAAAATCGANCATTGCACGAGTTAACCGAGTCCAAATGGAAGTTTACTTCAAAACCTGATCATGAAAGTGGTTTTTAAAAAATCGAATTTGACTTTTATATCCCTGCTAGTCGTGGCGTTCCAAGGAGTAAGGATGACTTCATCTTGGACATAAATTCCAGTGATGTGAGAGTTGGGGTTGTTTTATTATTCAAGATTTAATGAAATAGCCACTGAAGTACATTTGCAGTGGATTTAGGAAACCAGAACGAAATTATTGCCTACTCGCGGGGAACTTCTGGCATTGGTGAAAGTCTACAAACCAATCATGCCTCATTGCGATGGTTGCAGATCTTCAAGAANCGCGGGGAACTTCTGGCATTGGTGAAAGTCTACAAACCAATCATGCCTCATTGCGATGGTTGCAGATCTTCAAGAACTACGAAGAACAAATAGTCCGGTGGATACAACACATTCAAGAGTATTATGACTTTGAAGAAAAACACAAACCCAGTTGTTTCCACGGTAATGCAGATGCAGTACCTATCCAGGAGGATTACATGGACCATCCTGTCATCACTGTAAAAAATCAAGAGGAAATCTGTCTCTCGCTGATGTCACAACGGACAAGTACTCAAGAGTTAGTGCCTGGTGATATGTCGTCTGTATGGAGTGATACGAGTATCGCAAAATATCGTATCGTATTATATACTGGAGCTTAAGTAAGTAGATAAACTTCCTAAACTGGAAAATATACTCAATGAATGCTACAGTAAAAACATATTAGGCACAGTGGAGTTATCTCACCCTGATATATGGCGTGCTCTATAGGAGTTGGGAGAGTGGGAAATGTACGCGCAGTTGGTCCTTGCAATTAGTCGCCGCCATGCCTAGCTGGCGTAGACACGCGGGAAATGTAATAACAGCGGCGGAGTCGCAGCTGGTCCATGGGGGGGGGGGGCACTTCC